>SNQJ01S0007844.1:310542-329744 GCA_010110895.2 Picea sitchensis | reverse complement strand
GGGGGGGGGGGTTCCCATAAGGTTTTCCCTCTTTCTTCACTTTATTTCAATGTATCTTTTGTATTTGGGTACCTAACATGGCCTCATTGTTGGGACCCATTCTTTATTTTCACCACAGTGATGTTGTGGGGGGGTGTTGGAGTTACTTCATACACACCTAGGATTTATTTTTCCTAAGGTTTTTCCTTGTATATTAGTCATAATTAGTCATTATCCAGTCTCCCATATTTTAGGGGAGATTATTCCACCTGGAGAATATTCTCTTTCACTTGACACTTCAGTTTGACTAGTTGAGTTGAGTTTATATGCTGCATTGGTTTTGTTACCATGCAACATTGGGATCGTCACCAAATAATGCGAAATTTCCTTGGGATCATCACCAAACTGGCGCATTACCTTTGATTTCCTGATTTAACTCCTCTCTACTCTTTGTTCAGTCAGTTAATTGAAGACTATTTTACTAGTTAACTCAACTAGGTGGCAGTTCACTCCCGTAACTACCTCAGAGACTAGACTAGGTGGTAGTTCACTCCCGTAACTACTGGTGTGCGTCTAGATCACTCTAGACCACCACCATGGTGCATTTGTTCTCCTTGCGCACTCATTAAATTATACATAGTATATCATGTGTAAATTATTAATTATCATAACAGTTAAGGAGAATTCTTTCATTCTTTCTCTCCTTCTTCTTCTTTCTCAAATTCTCTCTACAAATGTGTGTATTATTGTCTAGCTATATCTATTCTTTGTAGGTTAAACACATTTACAAATATATATATATGTGTGTGTGTGTGTGCTCATACATAAATATATAGAAGATTATTTTATGTTCCTATTGGCCATTAAATATGGTTATACGTACATATGTAACTCTCTCTCTCTATATATATATATATAGATATATATGTTCTCATAAATAAAGAAATGGTAGAACTATTTGTTGTGTTCCTATTGACCATTGGATTATATATATATATTGAATTTCCATTTAAATATGTACATACACAAATACCACAGAGAATAGATAGAACGAATAACAGCCTAAATACATTCTTTATTACCACAGAAATATAGTGATGAATTCACAGTATTTTTCAAAAGCAACCATTGTATTCAATCGATCATTGTTCAAAATATTACAGTTGGAGTACCATAATCCAAACTCCACAACCTCTTACAATGTAAGCAGAGCTCTAAGAAAGTGTACACATAATCTCGATATAACCAAAGTTAATCCGCACAAGGATATGGAACTCGAATACCTTTCAAGTAAGATGATTCCTTCATCAGATTTCGCCAACTTGTGCAACCTACAAAGGAAGTAAAAGGGGGGTTTAGTAAATTGTGATAACATTTTAATTCTATTGAGATCAAGTAATAAGAATAATTCAAGGAAAATACTTAGCATGAGTCCGACGAAGAACTAGATTTCCTTTTGTTATTGCACAAAAATATCTCCACGATCCAAGAGTAGTAGGAGTGGACCCAAAATCGACTGATGGGTACCCTCGCAAAACAAAAAAGGGGCCCATCATTAATTTCATATATCCATGCATAGAACTTCACTTATAAAATAGAGAGAGGCGATAGTAAACAACTAGCATCGAAATAGACTATGCATAGATTTAATCAAACATGAAGCACACATTAATATTTCTTCAAACCCTATGTTGAGGACCAATAAACGAAACGATTCGACTATGTAAAAGTTAGCGTTTAAACAAGAGAATGTCATTTAATTCTCCTGAAATTGCACTGTGGATTCTTCTGATTTGGGTAACGATCACAGCGAGGGAAGTATTAAATTAATAAGAATTCATAATAGGTGTATAAGATAAAGGAATTCATAATTCATAATTAATAAGAATTCATAATTCTAAATCTGCTATGCATAGAATAAAGGAATACAGATTTTTTTAATGGGTTATCTCTATGTCACAATCAAATGTTGGAGAGTCAAGGAACTTTAATGTTCCCTAACAAGAAAAACATATTTGGGAAATTTGGGGTACATTACATATGGTATCAGAGATGAAGTTTACAGTACTTGGACCACAGGGAAAGGCCAAATTAATTTAATTCTTTTATTTCTGTTGAATAAAAACTAACAAATATGTTTACTGTTACAAACAAAAAAATTGTTGGTTTGTTATTATAATGTAGACATAGAATGAAGAAGAAATTAGACCTGAAGAGAATCCTAATAAAGGACTTCCTAAAGAACCAGGGAATAACATTGAAGGAATTTCATCCACCCAGGTTTTAGAAACAATGAAGAACCTCATCGTAGAATTACAAGTGTTTAAAGAAGATAATGAAACGCTGAAAAATGCACAGGAAGATCAGTTAAAAATAAATGAAATGATTCTACGCAGTATAGTAACTAAGAGGATCCCAAAGAACAATGACAAAGAGGAAGAAGTCAACAAAAGGTCCTCTAAAAAATTTGGTCATGAAACAGAAAATAAGAATCGTTCTTCGGAAGACACACACATGACATGAAACAAAACAACTACATGAAGAAAAATAAAACAAGTGGATCACTTAGAAGATGAATTCAAGAAAACAAAACCGTCCACATTTGATGGAGAATCAAGGACGGGTGAAGAGGATGAAGCATGGCTACGAGATATAAAGAAATACTTCCATATTTACAATTACTCTAGTAATATGAAAGTCAGAATGGCCATTTACAACTTGAAGGGAAAAGCAGGTATCTGGTGGAAATAACTGAAATTGGCTAAGGGATTGAAAGAGAAACAAATGGAATGGTCAGATTTTAAGAAATATTTCAAGAACCAATATTTTTCAGAAAGTTATTAAAAAAGAAAAAATAAGCAATTCTACGAGCTAAGACTCGAAAAAATGACCATGGACGATCTGATAAATAATTTTTTGGAACTATTGATATTTGTACCATACATCAAGGAAGACAAAGTAAAGATACAATGATTTTTAATTTGTCTACCACAGTCGTACAAAGACAGAATTGAATTTGACAATACCAAGTCTTTAAATGAAGTGTTTAGAAAGGCTTGGATTTTCTATGATCAGTACAAACATAGGTCTGAAATTCCCAAGGCATAGAAGGACAAGAAACATGATAGAATGAATCAATGAAAGAAAGGATTCCAACTGGCTGCTTTCTAGAATATGGCTAAAAGTTTCCAAAAGAAGGAATATCATTCCAACACCCAGAGTTCTCAAGGGGGAGTTAGACCAGTTAACCTGGGTGTCAAGAAATTTGGGGACAACCCCAAAGAACCATTGAAGTGTTGGGAGTGTGGAGAACCTCACCTGAAGATAAATTGTCCACGCTTAATTTCCATGGCAAGAAATTACGTCCATAACCTACAAGAGATTTGACAGTAGGATATATGGGCAAAAGAAGGAACATAATTAATCCATTTGTGGATGGAAGGAAATATTATCATGAATCCACTATCGTGGAGGTTGAAGGTAAAATTCATGATAACCACATTTCCATATTAATTGACCTAGGAGCTAGTATGCGTTATGTTACTCCTGGTTTAGTTGAATTAAACAAGCTCAAGAAATTAAATCATGCTAAGTCATGGATAGTACAGTTAGCAACAGTCACCTAGATAAAGGTAACATATTTTATTCCTTAATGTGAACTCAGCATAGAGGGTCAAAGTACAAAGTTAGATATGAATATTTTACCTTTGGGATCTTACAATTTAACCATTGGAATGGAGTGGTTAGAGAAACATAAAGTAATTTTAAATTGTTATGAAAAGTCACTTATTTACAGAGATGAAAACAACACAGTCAGGACGATACAAGGTGTTGTTCCAGAGTCTGTACTTAAGGCTTAGAAGTATAGTGTCTAGGCATCCGAAAGTGAGTAAGGGGTAGAGAAGGAAGAAATGTCAACCTTCGGCAAGGGAAGCTAGGGTCGATTTCTAGGTTGTTGTCTAGCTTCCAACTGTTCCTGAACGTTTATGTCTCTTTCAATCACTGCCCATGAACATTCCAGTTCCACCCGGGTAGTGGTTGTTTTAATAATATTATCAAAAATATTCAAGGAAATATGTGTTTGATCTGATAGTCCGGGTTGGATATTAGGCTGTCTTGTCACAGGGACATTCATGGAGGAACATAATGATAATAAAATATCAATACTTTTTTAGATGTTGTCTCGATTTCGGTCGTATAAAGGAGAGTTTATAGCTCCAGTAGTGAAAACAGGGTGCAAACCAAAGGCCCTTTCCCGTAACTGAGTTATATTTTAATAAATGTGTATGAGGTGTAAGAAAACATTAAGTTGTCTATCATGTAAGGCTCCTATCAAGGGAGAATCTCACTTATAAACAGAAGAAGAAAAAGGTAAAGAAACAACCTGATGAAGCATAAAATATGTATAGAAATCTAAAATGCTCACTGGTCTTATACCTACTGATAGTCAGTACAAAGGAAAAATAGTAAACAATATAGAAAACTGAAATTTATTCACTATAGTAGAGGTTGTACTAAATTATAGCGAAACATTCATCAGATACATATATGAAATGAAATTAGATATGGAATACAAGGAAACAAACTCATAACACAGTCGTGACAAAATCGAGAATCTTCAGATTTGTTTTATATTAACTCTCGAGGGAGAATATCTCTATTACAATCGACCCAAAAAGGTCCAACCATTGTTCCTTCCTTCTATTGTATATTTATACAGATTTACATATGATGGGATCTCAATCGTTCCAGGATTTTCAGTTACAACAAGAAGGAGATCAATTGTTTCATTTCTTTATCTTTGTCTTTACTTGGTGCTAGAAGCCTGCCCCTTTGCATGCTCGGTACAAGTGACACATTTTTTCAACAGCAAAGATATCAACCTAGAAGGTTCTCCTTGACAATTGGCCTCAAAAATATAACAATCTCTGACTAATTTTGGTAACCTTTCTTCCATATGTCGGTCTAGGGTGTCGATAGTGCACAATCACACACTTGGTTTAATAATCCATTTATCTATTTGAACTATGTCTGCGAGAGTTGCTTGTGAGATTTTGGCCGAATCTCTTTCTTCTTTCTCATTTATATCAAGCGAGAATTTCTTTATATTCATTTGGTTTCGTGTCTCAACATTTCTCTCACTACCAATGCCTAATAGATCTCCATCTATAGAACCGAAGGCCTCTTCCCAAGATTTACTTATCCTCTTGGCTTGCAATTTGCCTTCTGATATGCTATGTTCCCATTCTTTCAACAAAATATTACCTCAGGTCTGTTCTGAAATGGAAAACTCAAAACTATTTGTCGATTCCCTATTTGTTGTAGCTATTATAGCCTCTTGAAATTCGAACCGAACTACTCCAGCTTCTCTCTCTCTGACAGATAAGTTTTCCAATAATTGATCAACAAGCAGGTAGTTGTCTCGAATCATCTTTACCTTGGCAAGTAAACTTCGTTGGGCTGCAGAAACTCTGCTCCGAATCTCCATAGCCTGGGACTAGAATATCCCGATATTTATAACTTGCCTTGCGACGAACTCTAATCTAACTTCTAGCTATTGAATCAAGTCATTTTGTTAGCCTACCTGTATTTGACTGGTCTGAGCTACCAGCTCTGCTTGTTCGAGCTTAGCTTTGAGCAGCTCAATTTCCTTTTTGTTGGCCATTCTTGCTTGTTCTATTCCTGTGTTCGCATAGTCCTTAGCAGCTTCCTCTGTTGTGGCTAGCTTAGCTTCTAAGGTTTTGATGAGGTGATTTTTTCGCTTCAGCTGATTTTTCAAAACCTCGATTGAAAATTGGTTTGTCATAGCAAACACCCCTAATGTCCCGGCTATTTCTATGACAAAATCTTCTTTCTTCTTATCTTTCCCGTCGGTCAGCACCTTAAATTTCTTGGTCGTTGATCCTTCTTCTTGATAGAATTCTCTTTTTACCACATCTTTTCTTTTTTTATCAAAAAAAAACTCATTTGGAGGGAGCTCTTCCATCCTTATAGGTCTCAATTCTTCATTGAAAATCCACCCTGCATCTATGTTTCCTTGAGTTGACTATAAGGGAGTAATGGAGGCGATGGGATCTCCGATTTTCTTAGTTGATTGGCTTGGAGTGGCAACTGGAGTCTATTTTTTCGGCGGATCAGAAGTTTTCATTTTTGGTTTCGGGCTCCTAGTTTACTCTTCCCTGTCCTGGTGTTCTTCTTGTTTGGGTGCTGAATCTTTTGAGCCTTCAGATTCTTTTTGCTGCACCTCTGTTGTTATTTGATTCTCACCCGAGAATACTGGGGGAAGACAACTCTGTCGATGTTATTGGAATTTTAAAACATCATCCCTTTCTTCAGCCGCCAGGGCTTGTATCCGAGCCAACACCTTGGCATAAGATCTCATGCCTTGGAAAATGTCATCCGAGGGTGAATTTTCATGCTCAAACCTTTTAATCCTAGGGTGAATTACTTACGATCCTATGTGGATCATGCTTCTTGAATTCGACATGAACCAATTTCAGGTCTTCCAGGGCTGCTGCCTCAACGTTAGCATGCCCAAAATCTAACAAAGAATAGGAATTCAAATGAATAGGAAAAGGTGGCCATACCTTCTTAGAATATCCCTTACATTCCTTTCTTATGCCAATGATTACGGTTTACCTAGAAATCTCACGACAAGCTAGCCTATTAGGTATGAATAGTGGTAAGGCATTCGGAGGAACATAAGCGCCAAAAACCCTGAGATATGAAAATTCTGCTTCCATGTACCAATCGGATATATTGAACAGATTTACTGCGATACTCTCTAAGATCCTGGGTGGTGGGTGGCCGAAGATAGTGACATGCAGCGGTACCATAACCCAATTGAAGATTTCATACACAAAATCCGAATCTTTGTCTTCCCACAGCTTTGAATGGTAGACGTGGATGGGCTCAACTTCCGATGGAGTCCATCTCCAACTCATTAAGGGAAAAGGCGTCAGAAAACACACGGCGTCCATGATATACGCAAACATAAAGAATGAAGTGATCTTTCCGCTCTCTTTCTGTGCTCAATACTTCGTAACTCAACTGTTCAAACTATCAGATAGTAGTTTAGCCCAGTTGAAGGAACAACCTTTGGCGACCGAATGAATTAGAGGCACCCACTGAAGGAAAAAATGTGTGGTGTCATCTCTCCCATATAATCTGCAGGTCATCATAGCTATATATTTGAACTGTGGTTCCAGAGAAGATATTGAATATATACCATTACTGTCCGCCTTGAACTTCACACGATGTGAAACCCAATCTTTGATTAAACCGGACATACTCTTGTCGTGTTGCACACATTCCTTCTATTTAAAATTCTCCAAGAATTTGGCATTATATGTAAGGTCTGACACAATTGGCAACTTGTACATAGCCTGCAATTGTTTGGGTCTGAAAGTACCAATGGTGGCTCTCTGCTCATTGATGATGGTTCTGGTTGGTATATCTACATGGTCTAATGCCCACCAGACCATATCGTAGTAAGGGAGTGGACGTGGCCTAGCCGATACTTTATGCATTTGAGCCTGGACGACGATCTTATATTTGGTGATCAGGTCGTCTTTTTCATTGTCACTGGAATCATCTGAAACATCTACCAATTCAGACTGTAGAACCTCAGAAATATACGAACAGGTCCCGACAGAGTCGACACTTCAAGGTGAAGTATCGGAAACGTTGTCTAAACCTTGTCCTGAAACCTCAACAGTGGCTTTAGATGCTTTTCGTGGGGCCATGGCGGGGGATTCTACTTTAGCTCTCCTATGATAAAAATATGTATACATACAGAAATTAGTTTTCTCTAGAAAGGTTTGCTCTACGTAGAATAGAAATGAAATTTGTGACAACAAATAACAGATCCGTGCCTTTGACCATTTAAAAATATGTCGTCCTTAGGAACAGAACGATCAAATCGTTCTTAAATATAAATTTAGCAATAAAAAATCAAATCTTTACTTTTCGATTCGCCTCATTTCCAATTAATGTCCTAGATTTTGAGAGTTCGTAATGCAAGTTGGCGCAAGGAAAGTTTAAAATTGCCTCATAGACTATGCATATAAATTTTCGTATTAAAACATTGGCAATGCTGGCTTAGCTTAATTAATCAGGCCTTTTTAAATGTTAATTAATCTTTCGGCGTTCACCTCATCGGGGGCTTTCACTTTAACCCTTTAAACCTCTAAAACCCGAGGTCAAGATAATTAGTTTTGATTAATAAAAAACGTAACCATGATCATGCGTTTAATTAATTACGTTGTTATTTATATCGTGACTTAGCAACTCAATGCTTCAAAGGTATATCTTCCAGGAGGCTTGTATGCCGAGTTGTGAGATCACGAGATCGTGACGATATGATCTAATTAAATTGGAAGATAAAACTGGATTAAGTGTTTAATTAATTATGTTTTTGTTTATATCGTGACTTCGCGACTCGGGGCTTCGAAAGTATAGATTTTGAGGGAAAACATGCCGAGTTGTGAATTCCTGACAACGCTTAACTGCGACTAAACTTTTTACCTTTAATCATTATCCCGGGTTACTAAAACAAGAATCATTGCGGTTTCGGCTGTCGGGGTTATGACGGTAAGACTTTTGGAGCTAGAAAACGCCAAGACATGAAATCTTGATGATGCTTAACTATGGTCTAGAGTATTTTTACTCTTGGTAGTGATCCACGTAGACTTTTTTTTTTTTTTTTTTTAACTATTTTGTCGTTTTGCACCTCGAGACTTGTAAACTATGCGACATCCCGAGGTAAAAAGGAAAGACTCATTTAAACGATTAAAATAAAATAAATCATGCCTTAAGAGTATGACAACCATCGCTGCTTGCGTGATGAGACTTCTGAGATTTTGGGAAAAATAAAGGAAAAAACCAAAACCAGCTTTCGATTTCAAGCATTAAGATATAAAAATTAAAAAAGGCTAAAAAACAAAGGCGGCTCCAACATAGGCTCCAGCTAGGGATCCTATTTTCCTGCAAGATGGGAAGAACAGTAGACCACGTGCCTATATTGGGTAAATGGAGTCAATGGATTTAATCCAGCAAAGATGTTCCTTAGGATACCGAAGGGGAAAGGGACTTCCTTTTTTTACTTTCAAAAAGCTTTTCAAAACTCAGATACATTTTAAACTTAGTTGTAGTCCCTTTCACGACTTTCTCCTTCTCGTTACTGAATTTAGGTCTACATTAAGATAATTGAAACAGTTCTAGGAGACCCAATATATCTTATGGCTATTGGCTTGCATCAAAAGAAACAAATTATATGTTTTTACTCAGGAAGCCCTGTCTGAACTTGGGATGTAGATCGGGTTTTGAAAAAATTGGTTACCAGAGTAGATTGATATTCATGTATAACATCCTTACAGATATCTCAGATATTGCTTCACTACCAGCGAGCTTGTTCAATACCCCGATGAAGTTATTTGGCCCTTTTTACTAAATTTCCTTTCACCACTTCGGAATATATTTATGCATTTAAATGCTGAGACGAGGGCAATGATTTCTGAATTTACTTTCATCGTCTTTTGGACTAGATGCGGGCAATCATTTATGAATTTCCTTTCACCACATGTCTTATAATTTTCTTTTTTATAGCACAAAGTGGGGGCAATCAGTTTGTATGAGGGCTAATATTTGTGTAATATTTTGCATTATAGGTATGCCAACTTAGTTTGATTACTCGGTACCAACCTTCCCCTAACTTTCACAACACCTTCGTTCGCAGGGAGAAAGGGAAAAAAATATTTTTTGGAGTTTTCAATTTGAGCAAGCCTCAATCCTCTGAAACTGTTGGAAAACCTAGAAAATTCAGGATCACTTAGGCGTCACTTAGTTTAGTAAGGGACCGAGTTGTGAAGACCAGCTTACTTTTCACAATCAACTTTGAAGCTTTCAAGGTTGGAAAGTAATCCCTTCTCCCTACGTATGGGAAACCAAAAAGCTGCTGGCTTTTCAAAAGGTAAACTCGAAAACATAAAAGGGTGATAGATAGAGATCTACGAACTGAAAAACAAGGGTCAAAAATCAAAACTGACTCTTGAAAATCTTTTTCGGGGATGCTTTACTTTGGGTGACTTATTCATTTTGTCTCATTCTTTCGTAAACGCTTCATCATTGAAATGTTCCTTTGTTTATTATTTCTGATGATATTTTCATATTCTTATGGGGTTATCTTGGTTTCCTTTGAGAGCCCTTCAAAACAAGACTTTAGGACTTCTCACCTTTATCTTACCTTTTCATTTTCTTTCCAAACTATCAAAAATCTTTTTTATCACCTGTTTAAGCCAAATTATTTTTCGATACCCAACTTTCTGTTTACTTCTCCTGCTCATTTAGTTTGCAGCTAGAATCCTGTAAAAAGGCAAATATGAAGGTTATCAAGGCTTTTTGAAAGGTGTCGAAAATTTTACGAAAAGAAAAGAAAATCAAAATAGCAATGCGTAATGAAATATATATACATATGTAAAAAAATCTATATATGAATATACACATCTTTCTTCTTTATTTATTATTATTATTATTTTTTTTTTGGCGACTTCTTATGTCGTATAATGCTTCAAGTAACGCCCATTGACAGGGGCGTTGAGAATTTCACCGTCTAGATTTTCTAGTAGGAAAGATTTTTTTCTTTCGAGAGCCAAGACTCTGAATGGCCCATACCAAAGGTGATCGAATTTACCATGTTTCGTTGTTTCTTCCCTCCTTGCATCCCACCTTAATACTAAATCACATGGGAGGAAATCTTTGTCCTTTTCCCTATGGTAGAATAATGCCTTCATGTCATCTTGATACTTCTGCAACCTTTCATCTACTTCGACCCTGTGTTGTTGAACCTCGATTAGCTGGTTTGTCCTCCTGGTGACATGATTAGGCTCATCTTTCTGATCTTGTCACAATTTCATGACGAGGAGTGCTAAATTTATAGGTAACACCGCATCTGTCCCATATACCATATGAAAAAGGGAAATGTTGATAGACTTTTTAGTGCCTATGTGATTCGCCCACAAGGCATACTTTAAATGCACATGCCAAGACTTTTTGTTTTCATCCAACACTTTCTTAATTATATTGATCAGGCTCTTGTTAGATGACTCGGCCAGTCCATTTCCTTAGGGGTAGTATGTTGTAGAATGACCAAGAACGATATTATACTTTTGGCAAAAGCTGATCATGGACATAGATTTGAAAGCTTGGGCATTATCTGTGACTATCTTTCAGGGGCAGCCAAATCTTGACAAGATATTGTCTTCTAAGAAATCTATTACCACCAAGTCAGTTGCCCTTTTGGTTGGAATAGATTCCACCCATTTAGTAAAGTAGTCTGTGGAAGTTAAGATCCACTTGTGGTGGGCGCTAGAATGTGGATTAATCTCTCCTATAAAATGTAGCCCCCATTTTTTACCGGAACTAAAGGTAGAGCTGGGAGTTTTTGTTTGCCTGCAAATAGCTGACAAGGGTTATAGTCTCAGACCTTGGCGTTAACATCTGAGAAAAGTTTTTGCCAGTAATACCCAGCCCTCAGAATTTTGTAAGTTTTGGCCCTCCAAGCGTGATGTCCTCCACACACTCCTTCGTGAAATTCACTTATAACCCTTTCTGTTTCTGATTCGACTAAGAAGATTAACAAGAAATCGAGTGGGTCTTTCCAATATAGTTGATTTTCGACAATACAATACTTAACCGCATGATCTTTTAAAGTCTTGTATTTTGATGGCGATAGTTCACTCGGGCATTTTAGAGTCAGCAGGTAGGATACTATGTTTTTGTACCATTCTGATGATACAAACTTTTCCTTGAGCTTGATTGCATTTGTTCGTTCATCAAGCTCGTTTATGTTCATGTATTCCTCACATTCCTGCAAGTATTTTATATCCAGAGCTTTGAGATTTGATTCAGCCAAAAATTTGGCCAGGCCTTGTCCCTTTATCAGTTTAGTAGGTTTGATTTCCAGGTCAAATTCTGGAATCTTGGCAAGCCATCGTCCTCTTTTCCCATCGTTTTCTGGTTGTACCAAAATATCTTTCACAGAACTTGTAGGTATGTACACGATTATCTTGGAGTGTAATACATATGTTCTAAATGCCTTCAGTGCTTTTACCATGGTGTATGCTTGTTTTTCTATTATATCATATTTAAGTTCTGCATCTCTGAGGCTCTTGTTGAAAAAGGCGATCGGTTGTTTGAAACCCTCTTCATTTTTTTGGAGGAGCACCGCAACAATCGTGTGTTCGGAGGCAAATGAGAAAATCAGAAATTCTTTTAGATAATCGGGGCTTGCCAATACAAGTGCCTCAACTATGGATTTCTTAATGTGTGTGAATGATGCTTTGGCCTCTGTTGTCCACTTTACTTCATTGTTCTTTTTCAGCATATCTGTGATCAATTTTACAATTTAAGCGAAATTTGGGATAAATCTTCGTAAATAAATTATTTTTCCTAAGAAAGATTGAATTTCTTTTACATTTCTAGGAATGTTTATAGTGTCTATCGCTTCAACCCTCTTAGGACCAATCTTAATTCCATCTTTAGATACAATATGACCCAAAATTTTACCTTCTTGCATGGCGAAGTGTGATTTCTTGGGGTTTAAGGATAGACCAAACCTGCGGCATTTTTCGAATGTTTGTTTAAGATGTACCAAATGCTCTTCGTCGGATTTGGAGAAAATCGTTAAATCATCAAGATAGATGACTACGAAGTTATCCCTCTCTTCGATGAAAGCGATGTCCATAATGCGTTGGAACGTGGCTCTTGCATTCATCAAACCAAAATGCATTTTATCATACATGAACGTACCCCAAGGGGTAGTAAAAGTTGTTTTTTATTTATCTTGTTCATTCATGGAAATTTGATTATATCCAGAGAAACCATAAATCATAGAAATTTTGTTCTCCCCAACTACCTTTTCTAGCACATGATCCATTTTAGGCAGTGGATAGTTGTCTTTAAGAGAGGACTTATTTAGATTTCTGAAATCTACGCACAATCTAATTTCCCCACTCTTTTTTCTGACCGGGACCAGGTTTTCCACCGAGTCGGAATATCTCAGAGGTACTATAATTTTCGCCTCTAAAAGCTTCTTCACTTCTCTCTCAACCACAGGCAATAAAATGGGATTGATCTACCTAAGCTTTTGTCTAAAGGGTTTGACCCCAGGCTTTAGAGGTATCTTGTGATCGATTACGGTAGTGTCGTAGGTTCTTAACTCGTCGTAAGACCAGGCAAAAACATCTTTAAATTGTCTCAGTAGGTCCTTATACTTGTCTTTTATTTCATGGGGGAGGATTTTATATATTTTAACCATCCTCGACTCTTCTTTGGTTCCTATGTCACAGTCCTCAGCCTCTTCTGGTTGGGGTTGTAAGGTGGATTTTACAGGTATGTCGTTTTGATCAAACAGTCTTTCTAGATGGATTCGTCCTTTCAGAATCTGGTTATTTTTTAGGACCAGCATGCGATGATTTGTAATTTTGTCTTGGAAATCTTGAGGGTCCTCTCCTTCTTGCATGATCCATATATGGTCATTATGATTTTCTTGATCCGCGTGAGTTTCAAAAAATTCACCTACTGCTTCAAGAAACTTCTTAATTTGTTCATCATCCTCAAAAACCTGCCAATGTTGGATATTATCCGGTATAAATGGTCTGTGTCTTATCTCTATGTGATACTTCAATTTAAAGGTTGTAGGAGGAGTGAAAGTTGAAGCTCTGTAAATTTGATGCCTAGAGTAGCTCCAGTCCCATGGACATGAAAGGATTTAGCAGGAAGGATGAATTGAATATTCTGCCTTTAGGCTCTTATGACTGTTTAATTAGATGGACTGGTTGGACCAGCACCATCCCCTCCTGGACTGTCGTAACAAGGCATTTACTTTCCTAGATGAGGAGGGGAATTGGAAAACAGTCCAAGGAATTCCCAGAGTTGTAGTTGTCAGAGAAATTTTAGCATTACAGTTGAAGAAATTCTACAGGAAAGGTTATCAGTTGTTTGCAACCCATATGGAGGAAGCATCTAAGGATGAGGTCTCAAAGATTGGAGACCATGCGGTACTAAAATAGTTTGAAGATGTGTTTCAGGAGGTACCCGAACCACCTCCGAAGATATATATCAATTTCTCTGTAAATTTGATTCCTAGAGCAGCTCGAGTGTCGAAAGCTCCTTATATAATGAGCACACCAGAGCTGAAAGAACTTCAGTTGCAGCTTGAATAGCTTCTGAGGAAGGGGTACATTCTCCCAAGAATTTCACCTTGGGGTGCCCCAGTTCTATTCATTAAGAAGAAGGATGGAATGTTGAGGCTATGCATCGATTTTCGGCAATTGAACAAAGTAACTGTCAAGAACAAGTACCCTCTTTTTTTATGTGCTTGATGAATGGTGTGTTCAGGGACTATCAAGAACAAAGTAACTCCGCTAAGATTAACGACAAGAGCTAAAGAGGATAGCTAGACCTATAGAAAACCGGACTCGTTAAGACTAAAAGACCAATTAGTGTTAGTGCCATAAAAATGATAGAACCCAACTTAACCCGCAACAGTATAGAATCCAACTTCTCGAGGGTCCCTGCCTAAATCCACATTTGAAATGGTAATCCGCCATAAAACTTATTCCTCACCAAAATAGGCATTGAGTTCTATACTCATTTGGCTGCTCCAGAGGCATTTACTTTTGGTCGAACCCAACTCCGAGTTTTACAATTATTTGGTTCATCCAAATGTATTTATTCACATGTATATATCATTTTAGAGTTATATGTTTGGAATATATTTTTAATAAAAAAAGGTTTTATTAGGAACAAGAATGATATGAAATTATAGATGAATTAGTTTAAAGAAGGAAAATGGTGGTAACAAAGAAATTCTATGGACATGATTACGCATAAATTTTATAATATAAACTAGTTTAATGGATTTACATATATAGACGGGTATAAAATATTGTATGAGTTTAATCATATAAATTTTTAAAAGTATGGATGGGTATGAAATATTGCATGAGTTTAATCATATAATTTTTTTTAAATACGGGATGATAAGGACTCGTTCTTTATTTATTTTTATCTATATAAATTAGAATAAAATTTCTAATATTTATATTATTATTAATTAAAATGTTAACATTATTATTATATTTATAATTTTTTAATATAAAATTTTAAAAAAATATTACATAAATTAATAATAATTAATAATGTTATTGGAAAACTTTTCCTTAACACCTTTTGCATTTAAAAATAGTCGATTAGTTAATATTAATATTATCTATAAATAATTAATAATAAGTGTTATTGAAAAAGGAAATTCATATAACATTTGATGTCAATCTCTTACTATTCACCTTAGAAATGTAATATAGGTTCGAGGGTTCATTATAATTAAGATCAGTAGATATATGATGTCTAATTAATGTAAAGGGGATTGTTCATTAATAAAGTCTCACCAAGTTAATAAAATAAAAGTCATTATGTTACTCATTAAATAAGGTTTATTGGTAGTGGTTTAAAGCTAGGTTAGGTGTGATTTTTTTCAGGCCCTATCACATTACTAAGTTCATTACTTTGGTTTTTTATTTTTTAAATATCTCCACCATTAATGATTGAAGGTAATTGTTACATTCTCATTGAAGGGCATTGTTATATTGTGAAAAATTTGTTAACACAACCAAATCAATATTTATTCTACACCAAGCTTCATTAAATAACATGCTACCATTGGCATACCTGCAACTTGATGCTCAACCATTTCAATCATATTAGTGGTGGCAAAAAAATAAATCACAATTCAATAAATTCTACATTGAACATGATTTTATTAATGAACTCATAACTTAATAAAACAAATAGAAACTAGCTACCTACTCATGCTACATGTATGAGTGTTGACAAAATCCTTGAGATTTATATTAAAAAGGCTTCAAAATGACATTCAACTTGATTAAATTGCATAATATTGTAGACATATCCACAAAAAAATCAAACATATCCACAAAAAGTCAAGTTGATTTAACATAATGATGCCATGTTTCTGTCATTTGGCATTCTCCATACCTTACTATTAACAAAAGTAAGACTTTCATGCTTCCTACACCTTTTACAATAAATATTACTCTAAATACGTAAAATAAAGATATTATAAAGGTATGTTATTTTGGTGTAATAATAAATAGCCTTTGGGGCATTTGTTCTCCAAATAGTCTAGCTATTTCATTCTTGATCAAGATAACCAAAAAGAAAAATAAGACTTGGTGGTCATCATAAAGGGTTCCATGGAGACCAATGCAAAAATAATTCTAGTTGAATGAGAAGCATACACAATCCCTTGCATACATGCACTAGTATCACACCCTCAAAATTTATGAGTGGAAAGGATAGGTCAAGAACTAGAGTTAGGGTTCCCATGTGACAATAAATGTGTCTAATTATTAAGTCTCCACTCCAATCTATGTTATTGGGTTATTCCACATCCATGTTTCTCATGGTGGCCAATGACTTCACATTCTCATAACCATTTCCATGAATTTTGATGTGTTATTCATATAGTTACATTAATATGTTCACACTTATCCACTGAATGTGATGAACAATCCTTCATTTTGGTGGGCTCTACATCCATCTCTCTTGATCCTCATATTAATATTTTATTGTCAATTTCAATATTCTCATTTAGTCATACCAAAGAATGTAGAATCTAGGTTAGACAATGTCTAAACTTCCACTTAGTTTAACTCTTCTAAGTTTTTTTTTTTTTTCATGGATATTTGCCCAAAATATGACTAGAAATTGTTGAATTTGGAGATTGGACTGTTTAGTTTTGTATGATCCATGTCCTAGAGATTTTTTAGCAAGATGAATATATTCCTACATTCATAAATGTAATTTAAACAACAAAAAATTGTGATTCTGAATCCAGCAAGAAATTGTTGAATCTGCACATTGGAGTGGTTATTTATGTCTAATATGAGTACCCTTGAGGTTTTTCAGAAAGATGAATCCATTTCTATATTCAAAAAATGCAATTTAAACAACAAAAAATGTGATTTAGTAAAGATTTATATTGCTGAAAAAAATGCAAAAACCTAGAATAATAAGATTATTTTAATGTCCTAAAATTCGATCATCAAACCGTCAAAATCGTATGCTCACTTGACACGAATCATATGCTCACCTGACACAACTTCTTTTGTCTCATTTCAAGTCAATTCTTCATCCATAAAAACATTTTAAAAAGTTACATTGGGATGTTTAAAAACTATAATCCAATTTATTTTATAAGGAAGGAATTTGTTTTTCTCTTAAAGAATCTCTATTTTAAAAAATATATAATTTCATATTTTATGTTTCAAAAATATAAAAAATGTATATCTAAATACAAAATATTATAAGAAAAATATACATTAGTTATTATATTTTGTATATATTAATTTAAAACTGCTTTTTTCTTAGATAAGAGTTAGTTTTAGTTTTTCTTGGAAGTAAGCGATTAGGTTAAAGACTCAACACCCCTAGAAGTATTTAGAAACATTTAATAGGAGTTAAAATCCATTCGTTTATGGTCCGACGTCGACCCTGTAGAGGCCGCGGACCCTAGCGTCCATCCTGGAGAAATAGAGGAAGGTTCTATTGCTTAAGACAAGAACATAAACAGAGCCATAAACCAGTGGAGGGTTCGGTGCTCAGACACCATTGCAAAGGAAGCGTCGACACTGGACAACAGGCGTAGGGGCGCGTTGTGGTTTTAAAAATTTGCAGGTTTTCAAAAGGAGCGTCGAGAGCGAGCCAACTCTCTCGTTACTGACCAAAGGGAGCGCCAGGCCTCTACTGGACTTACGCAATACTCGTTCTTTTGGTCTAGCACACCCGTATAACCTCCTAAGGAGTGCCAACAAATGAATCTTAAAGAAACGCACCCCTGAGCCCTCTGCGCCCTCCCGTCCAGTCTGCGTCTTTTCTCCAGACCATGGCTGCCTTCGGGGAGCCCGATCCACCTCCGGAGGTTCTAGCATTCAGAACCATGATAGATACTGGCCCCAAACGCCCTCCATCCGTGGATCAACA
Organism: Picea sitchensis; assembly: GCA_010110895.2. Lineage (NCBI taxonomy): Eukaryota > Viridiplantae > Streptophyta > Pinopsida > Pinales > Pinaceae > Picea > Picea sitchensis. The sequence continues at coordinate 311,702 of SNQJ01S0007844.1, read as the reverse complement.
GAAGTTTGTAAAGAAATTGGACACAATCCCTTCGGTGGCCCTCCCGGAAGACGAAACCTGCAAAGTGGCCTTGAATCTGGCTAAGAGGGGCCTCATAGGACAGTTCACGGGCCTCTATCCCTCACCCAAAATGGTGGAAGAGTGGACTCAAAGGAACTGGAAGCCATTGATCAAAGAAGGAATCAAAAGTTTTTTCGTAGGTAAGGGTTTCTTTGTGTTTGTTTTTGAAAACCCGGAGGATAGAGGAGTAATCTTCAGGAATGGGCCATACTTTATGGGACCCCAGGGCCTTTACCTAAACAAATGGACGCCAGATTTTGATCCTACCCAAGATGTCCCTTCTGTAGTCCCGGTTTGGGTCAGGCTTCCTCATTTACCTCTCCACTGCTGGAATCAAAAATCCCTCCAGATTATTGGCAATGCATTGGGAAAATACATAGACCAAGTAGCACGAAAGGATCAGTATTCTTGTGCTCGTATTTGCGTAGAAGTGGATCTAGAAGAGGGGTTACCGGAAGCAATCAAGCTCAATGTAGCAGGGTGGATGCATGTTCAGGAGTTGGACTACGAGCAACTACCTTTTAAATGCAGACATTGCCATGGGCACGGACACTTTGCAAATAATTGCAAGAAGAAGGATGAGGAACAAGTAGACAAACAAAATGGGGAACAATGGACCCTAGTCCAGAAAAATGCAAACAAAAAAAAAGGCACAGGTAAAGGCAAGATGGTCGGAGGACCTAGCAGCTCCAGAGAAGGCCAAGAAGAGGAAGCAAATCCAAACGGGACAGTAAGTGTGTAGAACAATCAAACAAATCCAACCCAAGAGAACATGGAACAGGCAGACACACCTCCTTCAAACAAAGAGGGAAGGGAGCCAGTACAAACTGAAGCCAATCAAGGCAGTCCCTCCAATTCCTCGTATGCAGAAATTGCAAGGAAAAAACCAGTGGAAATCTCAGGTTCTTCAGAGGACAAAACATATGAGCAACCCTCGAAAAAAGAAAGAAGGAAATCCCGCAAAGAAAAGAGGGAGGAGGAGGTGGAAAGACTCAAAACACAAGGAAGCCAGTCTACAATAGAAATGTCTATTGGGCGAAACATCATACCAAGGCCTTCCAAGGGAGGCCTCAACCTCCCCCCCTTAAGTAAATAATGAA
>SNQJ01S0007844.1:279351-310492 GCA_010110895.2 Picea sitchensis | reverse complement strand
AAACCTACAAAGGCGCCTTGAATCTGGCTGAGAGAGGCCTCATAGGAAAGTTCACGGGCCTCTGGCCCTCACCCAAAATAGTGGAAGAGTGGACTCAAAGGAACTGGAAGCCATTGATCAAAGAAGGAATCAAAAGTTTTTTCGTAGGTAAGGGTTTCTTTGTGTTTGTTTTTGAAAACCCGGAGGATAGAGGAGTAATCTTCAGGAATGGGCCATACTTTATGGGACCACAGGGACTTTACCTAAACAAATGGACGCCAGATTTTGATCCTACCCAAGATGTCCCTTCAGTTGTCCCGGTTTGGGTCAGGCTTTCTCATTTACCTCTCCACTGCTGGAATAAAAAATCCCTCCAGATTATTGGCAATGCGTTGGGAAAATACATAGATCAAGCAGCACGAAAGGATCAGTATTCTTGTGCTCGTATTTGCATAGAAGTGGATCTAGAAGAGGGGTTACCGGAAGCAATCAAGCTCAATGTAGCAGGGTGGACGCATATTCAGGAGTTGGACTACGAGCAGCTACCTTTTAAATGCAGACATTTCCATGGGCATGGAAACTTTGCAAAGCATTGCAAGAAGAAGGCCGAGGAACAAGTAGATAAACAAAATGGGGAACAATGGACCCTAGTCTAGAAAAATGAAAACACAAAAAAAGGCACAGGTAAAGGCAAGGTGGCCGGAGGACCTAGCAGCTCCAGAGCAGGCCAAGAAGTGGAAGCAAATCCAAACGGGACAGTAAGTGCGCAGAACAATCAAACAAATTCAACCCAAGAGAATATGGAATAGGCAGACACACCACCTTCAAACAAAGAGGGAAGGGATCCAGTTCAGACTCAAGCCAATCAAGGCAGCCCCTCCAATCCCTCGTACGCAGAAATTGCAAGGAAAAAGCCAGTGGAAAGCTCAGGTTCTTCAGAGGACGAAACATATGATCAACCCTCGAAAAAAGCAGGAAGGAAATCCAGCAAAGAAAAGAGGGAGGAGGAGGCGGAAAGACTCAAAACACAAGGAAGCCAGTCTACAATAGAAATGTCTATTGGGCAAAACATCAGACCAAGGCCTTCCAAGGGAGGCCTTAACCTCCCCCCCATAAGTAAATAATGAATCTCGTCTCTTGGAATTTTAGAGGACTGGGGAATCCCTCCAAAATCGAAGCAGTAAATGACCTTTTGAAAGCAGACCCCTCAGATATTCTCATGCTCCAAGAGACTAAAATAGAAGGGCAAGCCCTTCTAGAGATCAGCAGTTCAAAGTGGAATAAAAGATCAGGCAAAGCAGTCAGTTCAAGGGGAACCTCTGGAGGCCTCGCAACTCTTTGGTCTAAAGACCTATTCCATTTAAATAAGCATCAGGTAACCCAGCACTGGATATTTACGGAATTGAACCACAAAGAAAGTAAGTTGTCCATCTCTCTCTTCAATCTTTATGTTCCTGTTTCCTACTCTGAAAAACGAGAATGTTGGAATTCTCTCTCTGTCTTTTTAGAGGAGACTTCTCCTAGAAATATCATTATAGTCGGGGACCTAAATATTGTAATGAAAGCTAAAGAAAAGAGGGGGGGCACCAGCACTAGACACCCCTTGCTGGCCAAGGTGGAGGAGATCACACAGACTTGGGACCTTCTAGATTTCAGCCCAGTTCGAGGCATTTATACTTGGTCCAATAATAGAGTGGGACTCGAACACATTTCTGCTCGGTTAGATCGATTCCTGGTACAAAGATCCATAATGATGATCAAAAAGATCATCACCACCAAAATCCTGCCTAAACTCACCTCAGATCATAAGCCAATACAGCTTCTCCTGGAAGAGGAAGAAGATCTGGGCCCTATTCCTTTCCATTTCAGCCCTCAATGGATCGAGAGAGATGGTTTTATAGAGATAGTGAAAACAACTTGGTCCAGATCCTTTTTTGGATCCTCAAGTTATGTGTGGGAGCAAAAGTTGAAAGCTACAAAATAAGCCTTGAAGGAATGGATAAAAAAACCAGCCCCTACTCCCACCGAAAAAATAAGAGAAGTAGGGCAGTCGCTGCAGACCTTGCAAACAGAAATGGAAAGAAAAGACATCAATGCAGAGTTGCTGGAAAAAGAAATAAAAGAGCAACGATCCACATATCAATCTTTTCGGAAGGAAGAAGAATACTGGAGACTCAAATCCAGAAGTCGTTGGCTGAAGGGTGGGGATAGGAACACCTCCTTCTTCCACCGACAATATAGAGCAAGACTGTCTAGGAATCACATAGCAGAAATCAATACAGTGGAGGGCCAAGTTTGCAAAGGCTTCAATCAAGTCAAAGCTGTCGCAAAAACCCACTTCAGGAATTAATATAGAGAAGGTACTCAAAGCAACGAAAAGGAGATTGTTGAATTCCTCTCCAACATCCCTTCCCTCATTAGCCCGAAAGATAATGCAATCCTCTGTAGACCAACAACAGAGGAATAAATCATTAATGTTATTTGGTCCATGGATGCAGACAAGGCACCAGGGCCTGATGGATTTACAATCCATTTCTACAAAACTTGCTGGCATATTATCAAGGAAGATCTCCAGAAAATGATAAGTGGGTTTATGAAAAAAGCCAAGGTAGGGGGAGGAACTAACTCCACTTACTTGGCTTTAATCCCCAAAGACTCCAGCCCCGATTCATTTGCAAGGTTCAGGCCCATATCGTTGTGTAACGCCTCCTATAAGATTCTAGAAAAACTCCTAGCAAATAGGATCAAGCCGCTGCTAAAAAGATTGATCTCCAGCCCTCAAGGTGGTTTTGTGGAAGGTAGGCACATTCTGGACAATGTAATCCAAGTCCAGGAGACAATACATTCAAGTAAACAGCGAAAAGAGAGGGGAATGTTGATAAAATTAGACATGGTGAATGCGTTTGACAGAGTCAATCACTCATTCCTTTGGAAAGTTCTTCTCACCTTTGGCTTCTTGCCTCAATTTGTTCAGCTAATTAAAGATTGCATTGACAGTCCATGGATTTCCCCACTAGTCAATGGTCGCCCAACCAATTTTTTCCAAGCTCAGAGAGGAATCAGGCAGGGATGCCCTCTCTCCCCTTTCCTGTACATATTAATGGTTGATTCCCTTAGTCAAAAACTCACTGCTAAAAGATTAGTTGGTAACATTTCGGGTCTCAAACCGTTCACTGGAGCAGAACCTCTGAATCATGCGCTCTTCACCGACGATTCCCTCCTCCTTGGAGGAGCCTCCATGAGAATTGCTAAAGCTTTTGACACAGTCCTAAAAAATTATTGTAGAGTATCGGGAGCCTTAGTGAACGAGAGCAAAAGAGAAGTCTTCAGCTAGAATATAAGTTAGCACGAACTCACTGGCATCACCACTCTCCTCGGGTTCAAAGGACACACAAAATGGGATAGGTTTAAGTATCTTGGCCTTCCCATAATCTCTGGCGTTAACAAAAGATCGCTTTGGAGCGATGTCATCTCCAAAATCAAATCAAAAAATTTAGCGTGGGGAGGCTATTGGTTGACTAAGGGAGGCAAAGTAATCTTAATTAAATCCCTGATGTCCATGCTTCCAATCTTCCAGGTGGTATTTCTCCTAGCACCGAGAAATGTGATGGAGCAGATCTCCAAACTCCTTAGAGATTTCCTGTGGCAGGGAGGGAAGGGAAATGAAAAGAAAATGCATTTGGTGAGCTGGGAAGTAGTTAAAAAATCCATGGCAGAGGGCGGGCTGCAAATCAGAGGCCCAACACTTGTAAACTTAGCGCTGGGAGGGAAGATTTTGTGGAAACTGATCCATGAGCCCACGCACCCGATCAGCGACACCCTGCATGCAAAATACAGTCCCAACAAAACTCTCAGCAACCTCTAAAACGAGAGCACAGTTAGTTGTACGCAGGTGTGGAAATTGTGTTGCAAAAGCAACAAATTCTTTAAAAATTCGCTCTACAAATCGTCGGGCAATGGAAAACGTATGCATCTGTGGCTTGATCGTATTATGGGAAGGGAACCATTGGCTGAAAACGTGGATATAATAAATCTCAGAGACTGGTTGCAGAGAGCAGGAGTTAATAGATTATATGACCTCTCGAAATGGGATGAGCATGGAGACTGGGCAGGATGGGATTTCCATGGAGTCCCAGCCCGGTTATCATTGCAACTATCCACTTTCGAAGATTTGTTGGAGGACGCCGCCCCTGTCAACAGAACTATGAAATATAGCTGGGGCTGGGGCCAAACAGGCGTATACACCACGACAGAAGGATATAGAAACTTGCAGGCTTCAAGAAACAACAGTCAAACTCCGACATTCTAGAAAAGTGTCTGGGAACCGCTAGCCATACCAAAAATGAACTTCTTCTTCTGGACCCTGGTGCACAATAAACTTCTAACGGGAGATAACCTGGAGAAAAGGAACATTGCGGGGCCTCACAAATGTGTGTTATGCAACAATAACTCTGAAACAGCCTAGCACTTATTCATGGAATGCAGCTTTGCTAAAGAGGTCTGGGGGCTCATCCTACAGGACCTTCAAATATCACTTCAGCCTCAGAATTCTGTTGCGGAGCTCTTTGCCTCTTGGAGTCTCATCTACCCCCAACGAATCCCCTCCAAATCCTTTTGGCGTAAAATCTGGACAGCGATTCCCAAGTATGTATGTTGGCAGCTTTGGTTGGCATGCAATCAACTGATTTTCAAAGAGATGCGGCACTCCTCGATGCAAGTAGCTGCAAAAGCTAAATCCTTCCTCCTGGAAGCGGCCCCACAACAGTATTTTAAACAAGATCCTTCGTTATTTCCCGAGGAAAAGAGGTGGCTAGGCCCTCTTGTGCCTTATCTAGGTAAGCTTCCACTCTCCCCCCAATCTGCCACACCGGATTGGCGCTTAAGAGATGATAACGACACTTTCCAGTCTTGGTGGCGATCCCAAAATTTATCCACAATTTTCTTTGACGGGGCGTCTAAAGGAAACCCTGGTGTCGCTGGTGCTGGGGGGTCATCTACTCCCCGGAGGGGTCCACAAAAGACTATTTCTGCTAGGGTTTAGGACAGAAAACCAACAATCAAGCTGAGATGCTAGGGCTCATTAAAGCTTGCCACATTGCCAGAGAGAAAGGAATCAAAGACCTTCAAGTATTCAGAGACTTAGAGGTAATAATAAAAAACTTAAACAAGAAGACACGGTTCAGCAACGCCAGCCTAAACAAAACCTTGGACAAATTGAAGAGAGTTCTTCAAGACTTCAACTCGTGCAAGTTTTATCACATTCTTAGAAAGTCAAAGATTGAAGCTGACCAGATGGCGAACAAAGGAAGCACACTCATGAAAGGACTGCTAATTGTAAACAATGAAAGATTTGTTCAAACTCCCTCAGAAGAATGAAAAACAAAAGAAGCAACAGTTAGAAAACTGTATTGTATTAAGGGTCGCTTCGACTAAGACCCATTTTCAATTTAGATAAATAAATCCCATACCCGTTATAGTTAAAAAAAAATAAAAAATCCATTCGTTTATGGACCATGAGTTATTGCACATGCTTAATTGAATCAATTTTAATCACTTAGACTATATTAATACCCTATGGTTTTTTTTTATTACAGTAATGAGTCAACTTACATTCATTGATGACACCCAAAAATAACTCACTCCTGATTGATAAGTAAATTATAATATGTTTTCCTGCACTAATCGAGATAAGATCTCTTCAGTATTATTTCTTTTTTTAACTTGGGCACCAAAATAAACAACCAACTAAATATGGTGAAATGATCCCCACACACATTTCAGTGTTTTATGTTCTAAAATTTTAAAAGAGATATATTTAAATACAAAAAAATATTAGAAAATTAGTTACTATATCTTGTATACACTCATTTAAAACTGCTTTTTCTTAGTTAACCGTTTGTTTTTCTTGGAATTTGGAAGTAAGGGATTAGATTAAAGGCCCAAGACAGTAGTGGTATCTAACATAGTTTGTTTTTCTTGAAAGTAAGAGATTGGAAGTAAGGGATTAGGTTAAAATCCCAAGACCTTATAGGTATCTAACACTCTAAAGGTATCTAGCAGGAGTGGAAATCTGCCTTCTTATGGACCATCAAGGATTTATTTCAGGTGAACACTCTAAAGGTATTTAACAAGAGTGGAAATCTGCACCCTTATGGACCATTAAAAACTTATTTCAGGTGAGATGGTTTTCCTTGAAAAACAGTAAATTGTAATGAGTGAACTTACATTCACTGATGACAACCAATAATAACTATCCCCACTCTGACAACTAAATTATAATATATTTTCCTACTGCATAAGATTATTGTGCACACCAATGCATATTAAATATTATACACACTAATCCATATAAAATCTCTTCATTATTATTTTTGTTTTAACATGGAGACCAAACGAAATAGCCGACGAAAGATGGTGAATATCATATGCGTACGTAGACCCTCGTTCACACGCAAAGCTGTTCTTCCGATATTTCTTGAATAAGTAGAAGATACAACGTTTCAGATTTCAGATATGGCAGACATGCAAAGCCATAACATAGTAACATTGTTGCGCGCCTTTGCTGTCAGTATATAAATTAAAATTTTTAATAAATATTAGTGGTGGAAAAGTTTGTTAACACAACCAAATCAATATTTATTCTACATCAAGCTCCATCAAATAACATGCTACCGTTGGCATACTTACAACAACTTGAAACTCAACCATTTCAATTATATTATTCACTATATTAGTGGTGGAAAAAAAAACAAATCATAATTCAACAAATTCTACATTCAATTATATTAGTGGTGGAAAAAAAACAAATCATAATTCAACAAATTCTACATTCAATTATATTAGTGGTGGAAAAAAAAAAAATCAATTTTACATTAAAGATGATTTTATCAAGAAACTCACAACCTAATAAAACAAATAAAAATTAGTTAGGAATACACTCTGGAGCATCAGAGGCTAGCTAGCTCCTCATGCGACATGTATGAATGTTAAGCAAATTCTTGAGATTTATATTAAAGGGGCTTCAAAATGACATTCAATTGGGTTAAATTGCATAATATTGTAGACATATCCACAAAAAATCAAATTGACTTAATATAATGACGTCACTTTCCTTTCATTTGACATTTTCTATACCTTATTATTAACAAAAATAAGACTTCCATGCTTCCTACACCTTCTACAATAAATATTGCTGCTAAATAAGTAAAAAGCATAATATTGTAGACATATCCACAAAAAATATCAAGTTGACTAAACATAATAACGTCACTTTCCTCTCATTTGTCATTTTCCATACCTTACTATTTACCTTACTATTAACAAAAATAAGACTTCCATGCTTCCTACACCTTCTACAATAAATATTACTCCAAAATAAGTAAAATAAAGATGTTATAAAGGTATTTTGTTTTGGTGTAACCATAAATACCCTTGGGCATATGTGCTCCAAATAGTCTAATTTCTTCATTCTTGATAAGATAACCAAAAGGAAAAGTAACACTCGGTGATCATCATAAAGGATTCCACCGAAGTCAATGCAAAAATAATTCTAGTTTAATGAGAAGTATACACAATCCTCTTACATACATTCCTTGGAAATTTATGAGTGGAAATAATAGTTCAAGAACTAAAGTTAAGATTTCTTTCATTATGTGAAAGTCAATATATCTCGTTATCAACTCTCCACTCCAATGTATGTTATTAGGTCATGCCACATCAATGTTTCTCATGGTATCAAAGGACTTCACACTCTCAACCATTTCCATGAATTTTGATGTGTTATTCCTATAGTAACATTATTATGTTCACACTCATCAATGTGATGAACAATCCTTGATTTTGGTGGGCTCTAGAACCATTTCTCTTGATCTTTATATTATCATTTTATTGTCAATTTTAATCTCCCCTTTTAGTGAGGCACAAAAAAGTAGAATCTAAGTTAGACAATGAGTAAACTTCCGCATAGTCTAACTGTTCTACTTTTTTGTCTTTTTCCGGGGATATTTGTCACAGCGAGAAATTGTTGAATTTTCAGATTGGAGTCGTTATTATTGCAAGATAGGAGTGGTCTAGAGGTTTTTTGCCAAGATGAATCTATTTCTGCATTCAGAAATGCAATTTAAACAACACAAAATTGTGATTTCTTGTAGATTTATATTGTGGGATTCATACAAAAAAGGCAAAAACATAGAATAGTTAGACAACGCCTAAACATCCATGTATTCTAACTATTCTAAGTTTTTCTCTTTTTCCAAACATATTTTCTTGAGTTATTTGCCTAAAATCAAGCAAAAAATTCTTGAATCTGCATATTGTAATGGTTATTTTTATATAATCAAAATACCCATAAAAGAAAATAAAAAACATAGAACAATCAAACAACACCATAATCTTCAAGTAAGATGACTTGACCTAATCATTTTTTTTAGTATATCAAATTTTAATGATAATATGTATACCTAACATATCCCAAAGACATGGTTTGCTTGTATATTTTGCATCTATCCATGATTTGCTTGTATACTTTGCATCTATCCAATTAAATATTTAACAACCACATCCAAACTTCTAGTAAATATTCATGTTCAATCTGTACACGAAAAAACCGAGAAATGTTTACTTTGAGGTTTCCTTTCCCAGCTTCGGGATTATGCGAATTATTCTAATGTCCTAAAATTCAAGGATCATCCAACGGTCAGAATCGTATGCTCACTTGAGACAGACGTATGCTCTTGAGACAGCTTCCTTTGTTTCACTTACGCCGAACTGAGACTGCACTTGCCTATCTGAACTTCTCATGTCACGCCAATTCTCGATCCACAAAAACATTTCAAAAGGTTAGATTGCGTTGTTTAAAAACTATAATCCAATTTATTTTCTGAAGAAGGAATTTGTTTTTCCCTTAAGGGATATGTGATTTGAAAAATATAGAAATTCAGTGTTTTATGTTTCAGAAATATAAAAGAGGTATATTTAAATACAAATAAATTATTAAAGATGTATATTTAAATAAAAAAATTTATAAGAAAAAATTGTTATATTTTGTATATATTAATTTAAGACTGTTTTTGCTTAGTTAAGAATTAGTTTAAAAATCCAACACCTAGGAAGTATTTAGAGACATTTAATAGAAGTGAAAATCTGTTCTTTTATGAACCATCAGTTATGGTATGGTTTTTTTTTAATAACAATAATGAGTCAATTTATCTTCACTGATGCCAGCCAATAAAAACTGTCCCACTCATGATTGACAAGTAAATTATTATATATTTAACTACACTTCAGTATTACTTTTGTTTTAACTTGGGGACCAAAAGAAACAACTAACTAAATATGGTGAAATGATCCCCACACACATTTCAGTGTTTTATGTTAGAAAAATATAAAAGATATATATTCAAATACAAAAAATTATATGAAAATTAGTTACTATATCATGTATAAGCTGATTTAAAACTGTTTTTTCTTAGTTAAGAGTTTGTTTTTCTTGGAAGTAAGGGATTAGGTTAAAGGCCCAAGACCTTATAAGTATCTTATAGAGTTTGTTTTTCTTGGAAGTAAGAGATTAGGTTAAAAGCCCAAGACCTTAGAGGTATTTAACAAGGGTGGAAATCTCCCGTTTATGGACCATTAACGAGTTATTTCAGGTGACATGAATTTCCTTGAATAACAATAAATTGTAATGAATCAACTTACATTCAAAGATAACAGCCAATAATAATTGTCTCCACTCTAACAACTAAATTATAATATATTTTCCTACTATATAAGATTCTTGTACACACTAATCCATATAATATCTTGTACACACTAATCGATATAAAATCTCTTCATTATTATTTTTGTTCTAATTGACAAATAAGACAAATAAGGAGTTTTACAATTGTTTGGTTCATCCAAGTATGTTTATCATTTTAGAGTTATGTATTTGGAATATACTTTTACTGGGACAAAAATGATAAAAAATTATAGGTCAATTAGTTTAAAGAAGAAAAAAAGTGATAAAAAAGAAATTAGAAAAATGATTAAAAATATATTTTATAATACAAACTAGTTTAATGGATTTATATATATATAGAAATAGAAATATAAAATATTGTATGAGTTTAGTCATATAAATTTTTAAAAGAAATTATTAATAAGGAATTGTTCTTTCATATGTTTTTATCTATATAAATTATAATAAAACATCTAACATTTATAATATTATTAATATTATTATTAGTTAAAATATTAACATCACTATTATATTTATAATTTTTTTTTTTGCACTTTTTATATTTACACTTTTTGCAATTAGAAATAGTGGCTTAATTAATATTAGTATTATCTATAAATAATTAATAATCAATATCATTGAAAAAGAGATTCATCATATCATTTGATGTCAATCTTTTACTATTCATCTTAGAAACGTAATATAGGTTTAATGGTTCATTATAGTTAAGATTAGTAGATATATGGTGTGTAATTAATGTAAAGTGGACTAATCACTAATAAAGTCTAGCCATGTTATCAAAATAAAGATTATTAAGTTACTCATTAAATAAAATTTATTAGTAGTGGTTTAGTCTTAGGTTAGCTATGATTTTTTAAGCCCTATTACTAGGCTCATTACTTTGGATTTTTATTTTTTGAATATTTCCACCATTATCATGGTTGAAGGGCATTGTTACACTCCTAGTTGCAACCCTAAAATTGAGATCCCTAGCTATCATCTTAAAATGTACAGAACCCTAACCACAACACTCCTTTTCATCCTTGTGTATCATTGTATCCCAAGAATTATACCAATACCCTTCTCTTTAGTCGACATATGCAATAAATGATCATGACACCTGTATGCGATAAAATATCTTACGGACCTACGTGATATCCATAATATTATTACATTGAAAGACCTTGTCCATCCTCTCAAAATTTTTTTGGAAAAATGGATGATATCTTCTATATATAGAAAAAAAGTTCAGTAAGAAGTTTTTCTCTAAGTTCTATGTCTAATCCAAGATCGAGCTCCCTCTTTGGTGAAACTAGGTCCTTTAGGATGCAATATTCTTGGAGAATAATGATATTAAAAATCTGGATGGAATATTCTTGGAGAATAATGATATTAAAAATCTTGATGGAATCAATGTGAAATGTTTTTTAGCACAAACAAATCAATATTTATTCTACACCAAGCTCCATCAAATAACATGCTACCCTTGGCATACCTACAACTTGACGCTCAACCATTTCAATCATATTAGTGGTGGAAAAAAAAAATCACAATTCAACAAATTCTACATTGAAGATGATTTTGTCAAGGAACTCACAACCTAATAGAACAAATAGAAACTAGTTAGGGATACACTATCTAGCATCAGAGGCTAGCAAGCTCCTCATGCGACATGTATGAGTGTTAAACAAATCCTTGAGATTTATATTAAATGGGCTTCAAAATGACATTCAACTAGGTTAAATTGCATAATATTGTAGACATATCCACAAAAAAATCAAATTGACTTAACATAATGATGCCACTTTCTTCTCATTTGGAATTCTCCATACCTTACTATTAACAAAAGTAAGACTTCCATGCTTCCTACACCTTCTTCAATAAAGATTACTCCTAAATAGTCTCACTATTTTGGAATATTAAAAATCTATTTGGAGACTATTTCTAGATGAATCTATTTCTGCATTTAGAAATGTAATTTAAACAACAAAAAATTGTGATTTCGTGTAGATTTATATTGTGGGATTGAGACAAAAAAGGACAAAAACATAGAATAGTTAGACAACCCCTAAACTTTTAGGTAGTCTAACTATTCTAAGTTTTTGACTTTTTCCAGAAATATTTTCATGAATTATTTGCCCAAAATCTGACAAAAAATTGTTAAACTTACAGATTGTAATGGTTATTTTTATATAATAAAAATACCCTCAAAATAAAAGCAAAAACATAGAACAATCAAATAATATCATAATCTTCAAATAAGATGGCTTGACTTAATTTATACAATGATTAAAAACATTTTGTTTTAACATATCAAATTTTAATGATAGTATGTATACCTAACATAACCCAAAAACATGATTTGCTTGCATATTATCCATCTATCCACTGCAATGCAATAGTTAACAACCACATCCAAACTTCTAGTAAATACTCATGTTCAATCTGAATCCGAAAAATCAGAGAAATGTTTACTTTGAGGTTTCCTTTTCCCAGATTCGTGATTATGAGAATTATTCTAATGTCCTAAAATTCTTGGATCATCCAACGGCCAGAATCGTATGCTCACTTGACACTGCTTCCTTTGTTTCACTTACGCCGAACTGGGACTGCACTTGCCTATCTGAACTCATTTCACGCCGATTCTCCATCCACAAAAACATTTCAAAAGGTTAGATTGCGTTGTTCAAAAACTATAATCCAATTTATTTTCTAAGCAAGGAATTTGCTTTTCCCTTAAGGGATCTGTGATTTGAAAAATATAGAAATTCAGTGTTCTATGTTTCAGAAATAGAAATATAAAAGATGTATATTTAAATACAAAAAAATATAAGAAAAAAAAATTAGTTATTATACTTTGTATATATTAATTTAAGACAGTTTTTGCTTAGTTAAGAGCTAGTTTATCTTGAAAGTAAGATATTAGGTTAAAGATCCAACACCCCAGAAGTATCTAGAGGCATTTAATATGAGTGAAAATCTGTTCTTTTATGGACCATCAGTTATGGTATGGTTTTTTTTAATAATAATAATGAATCAATTTACTTTCACTGATGCCAGCCAATAAAAACTGTTCCACTCCACTTCTGATTGACAAGTAAATTATGATATATTTTCCTACACTTCAGTATTATTTTTGTTTTAACTTGGGACCAAAAAAAAACAAAGAACTAAATAATGTTAGAAAAATATAAAAGATAAATATTTAGATACAAAAATTATAAGAAAAATAGTTACTATATCTTGTATAAGCTGATTTAAAACTGTTTTTTTTGGTTAAGAGTTTATTTTTCTTGGAAGTAAGGGATTAGGTTAAAGGCCCAAGACCTTAGAGGTATCTAACAGATTTTGTTTTTCTTGAAAGTAAGAGATTAGGTTAAAAGTCCAATACCTTAAAGGTATCTAACAGGAGTGGAAACTGCCTCCCTCCTTATAGACCATGAAAAAGTTATTTCAGGTGACATAGATTTCCTTGAATATTAGTAAATTGTAATGAATCAACCTATATTCAAGAATAGCAGCCAATAATAATTATCTCCACTCTGACAACTAAATTATAATATATTTTCCTACTATATAAGATTCTTGTACACACTAATCCATATAATATCTTATACACACTAATCGATATAAGATCTCTTCATTGTTATTTTTGTTTTAACATGGAAACCAAACGAAACAGCCGACGGAAGATGGTGAAATGATCCCCACACATTGATTCATTCAATATCATATGCGTACGTAGAGCCTCGTTCACACGCAAAGCTGTTCTTCTGATATTTCTTGAATAAGTAGAAGATACAACGTCTCAGATTTCAGATATGGCAGACATGCAAAGCCATAGTAGCATTGCCGAGCCGAATATGGGCTCGGCCTCGCCTTTACTTCCTTTTCTGTTTATCTATTATCATATTCCATTTTGGCGGGCTATATCACCAAATTAATATTTATTTTCACCAAATTTTGTAACAGTACTTTGTAAAACTTTATTTTAATTTCCAAAATAGTAAATAAGGAGAGATTTAACAACCAAACTATAAATTGATGTTTAATTGATTATAATTAAAATATATTAATGTTAAATAATTTTTATATTATAGGTATTATTATCATTATTATTTTTTTTATTTTGAAGTATTGTTTTTATATTTAATTAAATTATAAATATACTTAATTCTTTAATTATAATTTAGAACACTTAAATATAATTTAAATATACTTAATTCTTTTATTATAGGCATGCATCTTGAACACCCATGAATTTCTGATTTTAGAAATCACCCACAACATTTCCTTAATTTTGATGTGCTCGAAAGATGCTTCACAAATAATGATTCATGGGATAATTAGTTTTTCATGGGCTAATGAGTTGTTCTCTTAAAGCATACGGAACAATTCTTGAGTGGTAGCTTCTGTCAATAAAACCATTCATACAACCACTTATTTTGAGTTGTTTATTAATTATCTATACCCATACATTATACAAGCTTGTTTACCATGATATTACTTACAACCACTTATTTAAGAGTATTTAAAGGTGGACGGGTTAGAGATTTGTGATGAAAAAAAATGATTTTACAAGTCACTGCTCCTTTGAATAGTGTATGAATAGTGCATGCAACTTAATGTTAATGTTTCACTTTGGAACATTTATTGCCATTTCAAATTCAATCATTTGGCTTATTGAATTGGTACCTTCCATAATTATTTGATTGGGGTCACTCATTAGGGTCTTTGAGAATTTTTGTGCATCTCCATATCGCATCAACCAGGCTACCTCATACTTTCAATTTGATGTATGGATAGTGCGTGCAGCTTGAACGCCCATGAATGTCCGATTTTAGAAAACACCCACAACATTTCCTTATTTTTGATGTGCTGGAAAGATGCCTCACAAATAATGATTCATGGGATAATGAGTTTTCCATGGGCTAATGAGTTGTTGTTTTAAAGCATAAGGAACAATTCTTGAGTGGTAGCTTATGTCAATAAAATCACTGCTACAACCACTTATTTTGATTTGTTTATTAATTATATATAGCCATACATTATACAAGCTTGTTTACCATGATATTACTTACAACCACTTATTTACGAGTATTTAATGATGGACGGGTTAGAGATTTGTTCTGAAAAAAATGATTTTACAAGTCATTGCTCCTATGAATACTGTATAACAATGGTGATGTTAACTTAAGTGTTGGATTTATCTTTTATACAAACAAAGTTTATACACAAAAAATATAAACAAATTTATAATTAATTAGTTGTTGGGTTGATTGAGGGTATTATTTTTTAGGGGTGAAATATAGCCAAAGGATAAATTTTAGGATAATATTTTAAGGTATGGAAATATTTTGTATTATTATAATATCTCACATTTTTCCTGCTAGAACCTTATTTTCCACCCTAAGGACTCATGGAGGACCCATTGATGCTTAATTAGTGAGACACTATTCTTCCCTAGATTTCAATCATTTTTTAGGATATTCACATCCTGATTGCTTGACAGAGCGTGATCGATTGTCAACTGAATCCCTCACATCTTGCGATCAGTTGCTAAATGTACCGCTGACAACCCATGACCACCTGTGTATCCTTCTAGATTTGGTTAGTTCCAAGGAGATCAACTCTAGGTGAATTGTTTCTCTCATGATATGAGCTTGGGAGATCTCAATCTAGTATAGGTTCACTAAGTTCTAGAGATCTAGAAGCATCGCCTAGCCACCTCCACCAATCTATATAAAGAAGGCATTCCATTGGAAAATTGAGGCAGGTACATGTTGCAAAAAAATTAGAGGACCACTTCTATAGAGACTAGTCTTCATATAAAGTCATCATTTCTTGTGTAAGGGCTAAGGAGGCGCTAGAGGAATGGCCAAAGGCACACTTCTTTCAAGACTCAAGGTATGCTTTCATGATTGATATACTATTATCCATTCATTAATATAGATGAGTATGTTTTTCACTTCTAATGCATATGTGTTTGACAATGGACACTTGATTGTGACAGATCTAATCTTTCCTTGAGTAGATTAGGCTATATGTAGTTAAGATTTTCATTCCTTAAATATTGAAGATGTTTAAGAAAGGTATCTATTGTCTCTTTGTGTGCAAGTAGTAGGTTGTAGGAGCTGCAACTAGATATTTCGAGCTTGACAAGATATGAACATGCGAGAACAACCTTTAGAAACAAGGTATGCCTTTTCATCCCACTTCAATAGCATAATTATGACAAATATGATAGATCTAGGGAAAACCTTGAAAATCTTGTTGTGGTCTATCCCAATTTTTTTCTTGGATCAAGGACATATCCAAGGGATGTTTTGCTTATGTGTAGGTGAGAATTATCCATAACATTTCCTTATCTCAAAACACTATTATTATTTTTTGGTATAAATAACCACACCATATAATGCATAAGGAATCATATTCACTTATTTTCAAGTAGACAATTAAGATCTTTCAAATCATATTCCTCTATTTTCAAATGTACCACAAAAATTTGGAATCATTTTCACCTATTTTGAAGTGGAAGGGAAATGTTTTTAGCTATCACTAAGTGTGAACTTATTAATTTTCATAGTCTAAATTTCAATGTTTTATAATGAAATATTTGAATTTAAATTATTTATTTGGTTGATTTAATTTGGTGATTACCTAATATTACATGCCAAGAATCACACTTGTGTTGAATTTATTTTTAGTTCTCTAGTCAATACATATTACATAGACCAAATTTTTGCACCCCATTACCCACAAATTTGTTAAAATAATTAAAACGTATCTAGGCAAGTGTTTCTCATCAGCTAGGCATCTAGGAGGTGGGAAACTACCTAATGTGGACCCTAGTCATTTAATTTATGATATGTAAATTAAAAGGTGACTTTTTGAACTTAGGGAAAGTAGGTGAGTTAAGTGATTTACTCTCCACCACTCATGTTGTCGAATTTCAACCACTGGATCGAATGAATTTTCACCTTCCCTCTCATTGAGTAAATTAGGGTAAGGGAGGTGCCCCCCATATTCATTCTTGATGTGATTTGGATAGAGTTTCAGAGAGTGAGGTCGAGTTTAAGAAGAGAAGACATTTTCTGAAGGTGGCACAGATTCCAAGACAAAAACTACAACACAGAAATCGAGCAAAATGTACCTGACAACTCTGGTCAATAGAATATGGATTTGTGGAGGTTGTACTATTTTTTTTATGGAAAAAAAATCAAGAAGAGACTATTTTTTTTTCTAGAGAGTTGGCACACTTTCCTAGGGGGATGCACAATACTTTATGGGATAGAAATTGGGGTTTTTTTTTTGGCATGAATTTCGAGGGAAACCGTACAACTAAAGGAAACAAAATTCGAAGAGCTTACTTGTGCATTTCTACAAGAAATTATGGAATGAATTCAAAGGAGGAAACTTGGCACGGTTTTCGAGAGAAGTCTGTAATTTATTTTTTGAAGATAATGACTATTGTAGATGACATTTTTCTTTGAGCTATGAAATAATAAAAAGACCCTCTCTCACCAGTTTTCCCCTTGTGGTTTTTTCCAGGGTCACATTTAAAAAAAAAATCTATGTGCATTTATTTTTGAGTTATTATGTTGTTGTTGGAAATTTATTTCTTCATTAGATGTTGTTCAGAATCCTCATGTTTCAGTTCTAATATTTTTTTATATGCTAGGTAATTTATTGATGTCATAAAACTGGGTTTTGTGCATTTAACAATGAGTTGTCTCAGTGAGACTTGAAATTGGGTGGGGTCTGAAAATTTTACATGGTATCAGAGATGAGTTGAAGGGAAATGCTGAATTAAATAAACAATATAGAGAACAAGACATAACTTACTTGACCAGACATAATTTTTGAAATTTTTTATCTCATCTAAGAAGGGTCAATGGCTACAGGTTTAAGAGTTGAGGACAGACTTGATGGGGTAGTAAATTTTGGTGCTTGGAAGGAGATAATGATTTTTCTTCTGTAGGAGAGTGAGTTATGGGACATTGTTGAGAACTCCACAACAAACCCAATAACAATACCTGTAGGTGCTATTGTTTTGGCAGCCTACACCAAGAAGAGTATCAAGGATAACAAAATCATCATTGATGCCATCAAGGACCTTTTGATTCATCATGTGATAGGGAAGAAAAATTCCTATGAGATGTGGGAGTCCTTGATGAATTTGTATCAAAGTACAAATGAGAACTGAAATATGGTTTTGAGAGAGAAACTGAAAAGAATTAGAATGACCAAGGTTGAAAATGTGGTCACATATCTTACCAGGTTGACACAGGTAAGAGATGAACATGGTGTTGTTGGGGAGGCCATTGTTGACATTGAACATGTGAGGAAAACATTGAATGGGGTGACCAAACAATGGGTTTTTTTTGTTGAGGGAATTGTGGCAAGGGAGAACCTTCCCAAGTGGGAACATCTTTGGGATGACTTTGTTTTGTAGAAAACTTAGAGAGGGTATGTGCATTGTGGTTCATCTACTGGTAATGATGAGAAGAATGTGTCGCTTGCTACTAATAGCATGAAAAAGTTCAAAAGGGGGCCTAAGACAGGGAATAATCCAAAGGGTGAAGGAAAGAAGGATATGAAAAAAGTCAAGTGTTTTTCATGTCACAAGTTTGGGCATTATGCGGGGAAGTGTCCTAATAAGAAGAAGAAACAGATTGCAGCTTCAACAGAGGTGGAGGAGTTTTCCACCAAGTTCAATAAGGAGTTTTCTTTAGTGGTGTGTCTTTCCACTAGAGCCACACATTCTAGTGTTTGGTATATTGATAGTGGTGCCTCCCTCCATATGAAAGGTGTTCATGAGAATTTGATAGATCTTACACAGATTGGTGATCTTGAGGTAGTGCTTGGAGATCACCCAGTGGTCAAGGTACTTGGTAGTGGGGCAATATCATTTCATAGGGAGTCTCAACCTCCCATGTTTTTGAGAGATGTCCTATATGTTCCTCACTTGAAGAAGAACTTAATTTCAATTTCTACTATTGAGGAGAGGGGATATGAGGTGTTGTTCCATGATGGACAGGTGATCCTATTTCCTAAGGGATCCAATATCACTTTAGCCAAAGTGATTGGGACTCAAAATGAGAAGTTGTACAAGCTCATGTTTCATCCAACTAGTGCATTGTGTCATACTCCCAACATGTTTCATCCATCTAGTGTAATATCCCTAAGGACGAGCCCTAGTTGTATTTATGAATTGTAACATGTTTTGTAGGCTGGTGAGCCAAGCAATTATAACCTGATAGGATTAAGTGTTTATTAGTCCAGTGAGCCTAGGTGTTAAATGCAAGGAGCACGTTGTGTACATGTAAATACTTATATTATTAATATAAAAACATCGTTGTGTGTAGACCGACCATGAAGAAAGAGTATGGGGGACTAAGCTCCACTAGGCTGGGTAAGGGAGAGGGGGCTAAGAGGTTAGAAATAGGGACTAAGATTAAGAGATTAAGTCCAAGAATAAATTATTATTATTCTAAATGTTAACAGAAGGATATGATTATATCGTAAGTTCCTTTGGGAAGAGGGAATGACTTCCAAATGGAAAGGAATGAACTTCATGAGTGACATGTGTCAGCTCAGGCACATGCAGTTTTAAGTGGGAATTATTATTTTTTGGGGGGTGGACTCATAGAGGTTCAGGGACACACAATTGGCTCTCACACTCTCACCATTCTCTCCAATCTCTGACCAGTCGGCCACATTTATCCTGACAAGTTCACTCATGCACTGAGCAAGCATGCAAACAGCCATTTCCACCATTTTTGAACCCATGGCCATCGTGAACCTATGTAACTTGCGTGAACTGGTATTTTTCTGAGATGTGCTTTTCCTTACCTGATTTTTTGTGTTTCCTTCACCCTTTCCCATTTGTCTTAAGAATTGGATAGAAGAAATAGGTTATCAGGCTTGTGGTTTGAAAATATGGGTTGTCAAGGTCGTAGATTGAAGAGGCAGGTTATGAAGCTTGTGAGCAACTCTCTCTGGGTGAGAGAGTGTGCTAAGGAAGTGAATTCTCCTGGAGGGATTCAAGTAACAACTACAGAGCTATGAGAGTTCATGTCTGACCTGAGAGCTATAGAGTTGTGTGACAGTGAAGGTGTATACTCCTGTGGTGGGACAATCATGTGGGGAATGAGAGTTTGTGAGCAGTGGGCATAAGTGGATCCTGTGATAATACTTCCTGCTCAACTATGCGGCATTCATGTTAGCCTTTCCAAGCCTAGGAATCCCTAGCCTGGTGGAGTTTAGTCCCAGCTCGGGGGTGACCCACTACTGAGAGTGATGAGCAGTGTGGTATAAGGCTGGGAGGTTCATGGAAGGTCTCCACGCAGTCTGTGGTATTCACAATCCAATGATAAGTATCAATTATTTGTTTAACGATGTCTATTGTGCATTTATGTGATTATTACAATTTTATCATGTGATTTCATTATATGTATGATTTACGGTCAATTTTGCATGAGTTAGTATTGTAGTAGTATATTTTATTGCCTTTTATTTCATTAGAAATGCATGTAATATATACATACTCTGGGATGAACAACTAACATGCTATCAAAGTTTAACGGTTTGTTGTTGGTGTTACATGGCCCGACCTCGGTGGTCGGGGATTCCACAAAATGGTATTACATTGAAATTTCGAAGTGGCGTTGCCCAACCTATTGGTGGTTGGGGACATCACAAATTGGTGTTCGATCTAAGAGAGACATTCTGAAGTGACGTCGCTCAGCTTGTTGGTGGCTACGGGACATTACAAATTGGTATCATAGCTAAGAGAGAGATTTTGAAGTGGCGTTGCCTGACCTATTGGTGGTTGGCGACGTTACAAATTTGTATCAGAGCTAAGAGAGACATTCTGAAGTGACGTTGTATGGCCTATTGGTGGTTGGGGATGTTACAAATTGGTATCGGAGCTAAGAGAGATGTTATAAAGTGACGTTGCCTAACCTGTTGGTGGTTGGAGAAATTACAAATTGGTATCAAATCCATCGTTTCAACAATGAGCCTGGATGGGCCCTGTTAGTGGAAGTTGAAGAAAAAGTTTCAGAAAAGAATTGTTGTCGAAATGGACAAAATTGAAGTTCAAAGCCCAGTTTTCGACACTGAGACTAAATTGGGCCGTATAAGTGGTTATGGAATCAAAATATTAGAGCAAATTTTTGTTGAGAAGGACAAAATTTGTATTTTAGAGCATTCTAGAGTGCCAAGCAAGCACCTGGGGCATGTTTGGAAGCTCAAGAGGTATAACAATTAAAGAAAGGTAGCACAGAAAAGAAACTACAATAACTAGTGGGTTTGGAACCATAAGGTTTGAATTTGAGCCTTCAGATCAAGCGAAGATTAATTCACGACCGTCAGATCTCATTGAGGTGAGACCGACAGTGGGGAGAGATTATGGAGATCAGGAAGGAAATTAAAGAGAGAGTAAGTAGAGACCTCGCAATCCCTCTGGATCGTTGATCTTGATCGATCAAGAGATCAATAGTGGATATCGATCCCACTATAGAAGAGCATCTTCACATTACAGAGATCCGGAAGGAAATTAAAGCGTGAGCAAGTTGAATTCCTCCAATCACTCCTAGCCATTGATGTTCAAGGTTCATTAAAACACGACTGTCGATATTTCAAAATGAGATAACCACTCAAAGGTTAAGTCGAGGTCACAACTCTTAGCCACATGTAGAGAGGACATAGTGAACTTCATGTATTTCCTGCCCATCGATCCAATAAGGGAACACGTGTTGGGAAGTTAACTTGTTCAAAAATACACCATTCGGGAGAAACAAAGTGTGTTTATGTGAAAAATCCCAAAGTGTCAAAGTCTGGAGTTAATATACACTGGTCATCGCAAGAGACATGTGTCAGAATATCGACTTGTTTAGGAGTTCGATGTTTGGGAGAAATGAGGTGTGCAAAGGTGAAATCTCCCGAAGCCCGAAGTCTCAAAGTGACGTGTCCTGCTAATGTCACCAAGAATGATGTGGAAACATGGGATGTGTGTCATGTGTCAGTGAGTTAAGAACCTTGGTAAGATTAAAATGTAGTGAGGACGTGGCATATGTCACCCACCTGATTGGACCACATGTCAACTTCATGTGTCATGCCGAGTGGCGCTCCTGGAGTTGGCACAAGGTCGTTAAACATGACGAAGAAGTTACCTGGCTCAGGTCTACATTAACTTTGGTCATGATCTATCGATATCGAGGGCCAAGAGGCATTTCGGATATTGAAGTTGCATGGAAGATAATTCTACAAGGTGGTCCCACAATCTAAACCACAGTTTCCCAAAAGGGGTATTTGTCAGCGTGGGGACAATTGTGGAATGATTGGCGGGTTAATCCAAAACCACCAACCCATTTCCCCGCAATTTGAAAAGTACTAAAGTTGATTTGATGTTTTTGGCATTTATTAGTTTGAGCATGGAAACTGTGGGCCCCAGTGGACATGTGGCGCGATGTCATGAATTTCAGAGACTTGACACTCTGGAAGAAATGGTACATGCAGGAAGGTGGACTATATATTCATCGTTCTTCACACGTTCCACAATTCATTGTTCTGTGATTTTGGGACGTGCAGAAAAATGGAAACCTCCAAAGCCCGTAGCCCTAATTTTCAGAACTGTGGATAAGCACCCAAATCATATGCGTTGGGTTACAACCATGGTCACATGAGAACCAAGGGTTGAAGAAAAGGGGCTAGCACCTGCAATTTGTTGCAGAACAAAACTAGGCTTAGAGATTGAAGCTGATGGGTTATTGACCAACCAAGACCTGCAGAAAATGGAATTTGATATTGTTTTTTTGAATCAAATTGGTTTATTCTAGAAATTTATTAAATTTTGATAGCGTGAAAAAAAATTGGTTGAATTCACATTTTGCATAGTTAACGATTGTTAGAATCGAGCCGAATTGTCTCTTAGTGCAAAGAAATGGGGAAGGAATAGGGTTCTTATAGTTCAGAAAATGAAGTTAGAGGAATGGATGTCCATATAGGAGTTGAAGGATCAAACTCCAATGGGAATCAAGAATAGATAGATAAGGAAGGAAACATGATGAAAATCATTGAAAAGTTGTAGAAAGATGTCCAGACTCACTGAGAAGATAACATAAATCTCATGAAATCTAGGGAACAACAGGTAGAATTCAACATAAAGTTGATGTAGAGCCTAGAAAGAATAAAAAATAAATTGGATAAGTAGAGTGACTCCAGTAAATCAGGAATTTACAGGTCCCATGATGAGAAGAGAAAATCAAGGAGTGTCGGTAGACACCATCATCACTCCCAAGGGCACTCCAAGAGTAGAGCACATAGTAGTTCAAGTCCATCTCCTACCAAAAATCATAGGATATTTGTAATGGATGAACTAAAGGGTGAAATGAACAATATTAAACCGCCTACGTTTGATGGAGAGCACCAGAAGGAGGAAGATGCTAAGACATGGCTTCTTGGCATGAGGAACTATTTCCAACTACATAATTACTCCTCTCATGAAAAAGGAAGAATTGTGATGTATCAGCTGAAAGGAAAAGCATCCATGTGGTGGGACTAGCTTGTGCAAGTACAACATATCAAAGAGAAGAATGTTACCTGGAGGGAATTCAAGAAACACTTTGAAAATAAATACTTAACTAAGAGATACTATGATAGAAAGATGAAAGAGTTCTTTGAACTCAAATTGGGCATCATGACTATAGATGAATATAAAAAAAGATTCCTAGAGTTGTTAAAGTATGTACCTTTTGTCAAAGATGAGATTGTGAAAATCCAAAGATATTTGAGTGGACTGCCAGCTTTCCTTAGTGACAAGGTCCAATATGATGATCCTAAAACTTTGGATGAAACCATAAGGAGAGTGAAATGCTTATATGATCAGCATAAAGGAAAGCCTACTTTCCAAAGAGCTTGGGAAGACAGGCAGAAGGGGAAAAAGCCATACTTTTTCAGGAATAATCCTCAAATACAACCAGTGTTTAGAGAGCCCATGATGGATGAAGTAGGTGGACCAAGGCCAAGACAAAAACCTATGCAATGTTGGGGTTGTAAAGGGGATCTCAAGTATAGATATTTCCCTCACATAAGTGACAAAGAGAGATTTGTCTACAATGTTCAGCAAGCAGAAATAGTGGAGGACATGGACAATAGAATACCAAGGATCTATGCAGCCCTGGACAATAAGCAAGATGAGTTTGAATCACATATGATTGAAGTTGAAGGTATGATCAATAGCCATGCATTTACTATTTTGATTGATTCAGGGGCTACTCACAGTTATATAGATCCCAAGGTAGTGGAAAGGATGCAATTTCCAAGAAGCAAGGATGTGAAATATTGGTTGGTGCAGCTAGCTACATGAGACAAGAGAAAGGTTGTTGAGTTGGTTAAATCATGTCCAGTGGGCATGAATGGACTAAGTACCAAGGAATATTTGAACATATTTTCTTTGGGATCATATGAATACCTTATTGGTATGGATTGGTTGGATGAACACCATGCCATAGTAGACTATCGTGACAACGCATTCACTTTCCTATATGAGGAAGGAAATAAAAGAACATTCCAAGGAATTCCCAAGGTAGCTATTGTCCAGGAAATATCATCAATGCAGCTGAAGAAGTGCTACAGTTAAGGTTGTCAAATATTTGCAGCACATATGGAGGTAGCATCTAAGGATAAGGTGCCAAATCTGGAACATGTAGTCCTGGAATAATTTGAGGATGTTTTCAAGGAGGTACCAGGACTACCTCCAAAGAGAGATACTGATTTCTCTATAAATTTAATGCTTGGAGCAACTTCGGTGTTGAAGAGTCGCTACAGAATGAGTACACCCGAATTGAAGGAGTTACAAATGCATCTTGAAGAACTTTTGAAGAAGGGGTATATACGCCCAAGTGTGTCACCTTGGGCTGCCCCAGTCTTGTTTGTGAAGAAGAAAGACGGTAAATTGAGAATGTGCATTTATTTCATATAGTTGAATAAACTGACTGTAAAGAACAAGTATCCTTTGCCAATGTTTGATGATCTCTTTGATCAATTGAAGGATGAAAAGATATTTTATAAGATAGATATCAAGTCAGGATATCATTGGGTAAGGATTAAAGAGGAAGATATCAACAAGACAACCTTTAGGACAAGATATGGTAATTATGAGTTCACAGTGGTGCCATTTGGGTTGTCAAATGCACCAGTTGTTTTTATTTTCTTAATGAATGGTGTTTTCCAAGAATATTTAGACAAGTTTGTCATTGTCTTTTTGGATGACATCCTTGTATATTCCAATTCAGAGGAAGAGCATGAGCATCATTTGAGGATGGTGTCGCAAGTGCTAAGGGAGCATCAACTGTATGCGAAATTGATCAAGTGCTTGTTTTATTCTAACATAATTCAGTATTTGGGGCATATCATATATGAATAAGGGATAGCAGTGGACCATGGAAATATTGAGGCCATTAAAGAGTGGAAAAAATATAAGAATGTGATGGAATTCATATCCTTCATGGGTCTATCTAGTTACTACGGGTTTTCGAGAATAACTCACCCCATCACTTCCTTGCAAAGGAAGGGGAAGAAATTTCAATGGACAGAAGAATCTGAAAAGAGTTTCCAACAATTGAAGCAATTGTTAACCAGTGCTCCAATTCTAAAGATCACAGATCCAAATGAAGACTTCATTGTATGTATAGATGCATGTAAAGAAGGATTGGATAGAGTCCTCAGTCAAAATGAGTTTGTTGTATGTTATGAATCAAGGAAGTTGAAAGAGCATGAAAGGTTCTATGCCACTCATGATTTGGAATTGACATCCATAGTGAATGCTTTGAAGAAGTGGATAGGCTATAATGGTCTGAAATATTTGTTTGATTAGCCTACCTTGAATGCTAGCCAGAGTAGATGGTTTTAATTCCTTTGGGAGTATGACTTTGGTATCAAGCGCATCAAAGGAAAGGAGAAAAAAGTGGTTGACGCAATCAGTAGGAGATTGCATGAACTGCAAGCTACAACCATTAACATGTATCAGATGGATCTTAAAGGTTGAATTTTTGAAGCTGCAAATTCAGATTTGTAGTACATGGATTTGGTAACAAAATTGCAGCAAGGTAAAATGAAACAAAAGCTTGAGGATTATGAATTGGGAATTGATGGAATTCTTCAGTACAGAAACAAAGCCTATGTACCCAATTCTCCGCAATTGAGGAGTGTGATTTTAAAAGAGATGCATAATATGCCTTATGCAGGACACTCAGGATATCCAAAAGTCGTTTCAACAATCAAGAGACAATATTATTGGCCATGCATGAGGAAGGAGATTGTTGAATACATATCTAAATGATTAGAATGTCAAAGGGTCAAGGCTAAGAATAGACACCCAACTAGATTACTACATCCATTTACCATTCCTGAGTGGAAGTGGTAAGTGGTGACAATGGATTTCATCATAGGATTTCCAAGAACAAGAAAGAAACATGATGCAATCAGCAGGATTTACTAAATATAACCATTTTATTCCATTGAAGACTACTCACAAAGAAACTAATGTTGTTGATATCTATATGATGGAAGTAGCATGATTGCATGGCATACCCAAGACAATTGTTTCTGACAGAAACCCAAAATTTACCTCAAATTTTTGGAGAGGGTTATTCAAGGGGTTCAGAATGAACCTGAACTTCAACACAACCTATCATCCTGAGTTTGATGGGAAAATAGAAAGGGTGAACCAAGTGATAAAAGATATGATAAGGATGTATGTGATGGACAAACCATATAAATGGGAGGATTATCTACATTTGGTATAATTTTATTGAAATAATGGGTATCAAGCATCATTAAAGATGAGCCCGTTTGAGGCACTTTATGGCAGAAAGGGCAACACACCAATAAGTTGGGACAACCCAGCTGATAGAGAAATAATTGGGCCAGAGTTTCTCAAGGAAATGGAAGAGAAAATGATGAAGATAAGAACAATTTGAAGGATTCCCAAGGAAGGCACAAAAGTTATGCTGATAAGAACATAACCCATAGGTATTTTAATGTGGGTGATCATGTTTTCTTGAAAGTAAAATCAAACAGAAGTTCCTTGAAGTTGCGAAGCTATCCCAAGTTGGTAGCCATATATTGTGTACCATTTGAAATCATAGAAAGGATTGGACTAGTTGCTTATAAGATTGCATTGCCTGCATCCATGAATGTTCATAATGTATTTCATGTTTCATTGCTCAAGAAGTATATACCTGATCCTAATCATGTAATTGATTGGAATGTGATTCAAGTGGAGGAAAATAACGTTTTGTAAGTGCATCTAGTGCACATATTGGACTGGAAGAGAAAGTAGATCTGGAATAGAGCCATAGGGCTTGTAAAGGTCCAGTGGACCTGGTACAGTACTGAGGACACCACATGGGCACATGAGGATGCTATGCAGGCAGAATACCCACATTTTTTTGAATATTTTGAAAATCTTGTTGATGTTGTGTAAATACATTGCACTAAGGATAGTGAAAAAATAAGGGGAGGGGATCGTAATATCCCCAAGGACAAGCCCCAGTTGGATTTATGAATTGTAACATGTTTTGTAGGCTGGTGAGCCAAGAAATTATAAGTTAATAGGCTTAAGTGTTTATTAGGTTATTGAGCCTAGGTGTTAAAGGCCAGGAGCCTATTTTGTACATGTAAATATTCATATTATTAATATAAAAACATCGTTGCATGTAGACTAACCACAAAGAAAGAGTATGGGAGACTAACCTCCACTAGGATGAGTAAGGGAGATGGGGATGAGAGGATGGAAATAGGGACTAAGCTTAAGAGCTTAAGTCTAATAATAATTTACTATTATTCTAAATGTTGATAGAAGGATATGATTATATCCTAAGTTCCTTTGGGAAGAGGGAATGACTTCCAAATGGAAAGGAACGATCTTCATGAGCGACAAGTGTCAGCTCATTCACATGCAATTTTAAGTGGGAGTATTGTTTTTTTTTTGGAGAGGGACTCCTGAGTTGGGGACCTGCAGTTGGATCTAAAACTCTCACCGTTCTTGCAAAGGTTCAGGGACACACAGTTGGATCTAAAACTCTCACCGTTCTTGCCATTCTCTGACTAGTCAACCACCTTTATCCTGACAAGTTCACTCATGCACCAAGCAAGCACACAACCAACCATTTTTGTCATTGTTGAATATGTGGACATCGTGAACCTCTGTAACTTGCACAAACTGGTATTTTTTTGAGCCGTACTCTGACTTACCTGAGTTATGTTGTTGCCTCCACCCTTGACCATTTGTCTCACAACCTGGATAGAAGAAACAGGTTGTCAAGCCTGTGGTTTACAAAGGTGAGTTGCTAGGCTTGTAGATTGAAGAGGTAGGTTGCCAGGCCTGTGAGAAAATATCTCCAGGTGAGAGAGTGTGCCAAGGAGGTGAATTCTCCTAGAGGGATTCCAGTAACAACTACAGAGCTTTGATATTTCCTGTCTGATCGGTTGTTGAAGCCCCAGAAGTGAGGTGGATTAGTCGATGAACTGTGTGACAGTGAAGGTGTATACTCCTAGGGTGGGACAAGCATGTGGGGAATGAGAGTCAGTGAGAAGTGGGCATAAGTGGATCCTGAGAGAATCCTTTCTGATGAACTGTGCAACATTAATGTTAGCCTTTCCAAGCCTAGTAATCCCTTTCCTCGTGGAGTTTACTGCCAGCTCAGGGGTGACCCACTGCTGAGAGTGATGAGTAGTGTGGTCTAAGGCTGGGAGGTTCGTGGAAGGTTTGGATGCAGTCAATGGTCTTCTAAATCCAAAGATAAGTATCTATTATGTGTTTAATGATGTATGATGTGCATGTCTATGATTCTTACAATGTTATCATGTTCTTTCATTGCATGTATGATTTATGGTCAATTTCGCATGAGTTAGTATGGTAGTAGTATATTTTATTTCCTTTTATTTCGTTAGAAATGCATTGTTGGAAGCCAATTCAATTTTTTCCATTGACCTATAAGCTTCCTACACCTATGACTTCTGAACTTCAAATTACCGTCACTTTTTGCAAATAGACGATATTTTCATTTCATGCGACATTTGCAAATTGGTTTCAATTTAGTTTTCATAACTATAAGCGTGAAAACTCCTCCATCGTTATTTGAACTGTCATGATCTTCTCATTGATATTCTGAAAGGCACTTACTTTTGGTTTGTTATTAAGTGGTTGGAATGATTTTTCGAACTATGTCCATTTGCCTATTCTTGTTTTGATTGCGCAACTTGATCTTTATTTGATTGATAAGGCATTGAGCATGTAAATTTATGGGTTATATTTGATTCTATAAGGGTCATGGTTGATTTTGTTTTATATAATGTGATCCTTATTATTATAAGCTCTTGGCTTGTCGATTTTATGAAATCATTGGTCACTATGTTTTTAAATGTTGATTACACATTATGCAATGGCGCAATGGTTAAACATTTGGGTTTTGATTTAACGTTGAATGACAATGGTTTGAATTATTACAATGGCATGTATTTAACTTCGGGTTTGATTTCGTATTGAACATTCATGGTTTCAAACAATAGATTGGCGCATTGACATATCATCCACCGTTTGATTCATTGGGTTGGCCGATTATTATGGTTTGAATGATGTCAGGATTGATTGAACAACCTTGTAATTGGTCATTACTATTTTGCATGGCGGTTAACTATCCCACCACCCTCACACGTGCACATTAATTTTCCTCCCCTTTCATCGTTCTCAGTTGTTATCCCAAACGATTTTTCTCCTGTGTGTTGTATCCAAACCCTACCATGTGCTCCCACCATGGCTCCAGTCGTAAGGGCTAAACCCAATGGTTGCCAAGCTTTGTTGATGTTCGACAGTTCTTACAGCGACCTTGAGGAATTTGGATGGCTCCCGTTCATACAAAAGTTTGATGGCTTTAACCCTTGCGTGGCTCAGCAATTCGCATTAACCTTTGATGGCTGCCGAGCCAAGGTTGGGGATGTGCAATTGGAAATTGATGAGCAATTTCTCATCTTAGCTACCGGTCTGCCTGTCACTAGGAAAAGATGGTCAAAAAATTGCAAAGTGGAAGATGTCCCGTGGACACTGCTCTTCCAGTCACGAAGGGTGAGCTCCTGTGACAAATTTTTGCCCGCGAGTATGCTAAAGCAATGATGGCACGACTTGCTGATGATAACCAAGCAGTTTATCACCTGCGAGGGTCGGTATGGTTTTGTTTTCTTGTACCACCTTCGGTTACTTATGGTTTTCATGGGCTATGAGCTTAATATGCCTTATTACTTGCATAGGAGCCTGTTYAAAATGTCTAAAAKATAYAARCGGAAYYAGGCCGATAGCAGCCTTTTTCACTTTGGGTTRATTAAAATGMTTGTTGTTTGTCATTTGGGGTTACACCGAGACTRTTGGAATGATTTTCTTACTCGTAATAATTTTGAAGATTCAAACCCACCACAGGTTGACAAACCTGTGGTGAGTGAGGGCAAGTCTGCACCCCCAGTACCCTACAGTGCTCTGTTACCTAAACCCCTACCCGACTCACCTATTGACCTACCCCATTCTGTGACCAAGGATGTCAAAACTGTTAAACCCGTGGCTAAAAGGCCTAAATCCAAACCTACTGCGAATTCCAAAGGCAAAAAGAATGCCCGACTAATCTATCGCATGGCAAGAAACAAACCAAAAATTCCTGTCAACCCTGACCCTATCATGGTGAGTGAAGGTTCTGACTCGGAGGTTGAACGTTACCTGGCAAGTGAGTATCCCTATTCAAAAGGTCTGTGTGACAAACCCGCATACCACTTTGTGAAAAACCTACCACCTTGCTTGCAAAATGAACCTAATTATCCAGGCATTAAAATGCCTTGTGAAACCTCCGGTGACTCATCAAAACCCTCCCCTTCTCTATCTCAACCACCTGCTCCACCATGTGATCAGTGTGGCTCGTGATTAGAAAGGTATTACCTTGATGTGCCAATGATGCAGTCTAGAATTCATTCTCTGGAGGATCAAGTTGCAAGGCTCACCAGTCAAAGGGCTAAATTGCAAGCCACTGATAAGAAACAATGAACAACAGGTTCTATTTTGTTTAAGAATGTGGAGTTAGCTATAGCGGTCGTCAATTCGAAATTGGCATAGCTCGAGCAACCTCACTGGTATGACTATCACCTATTTATATGACAAACTCATAGCTCTGTTTACAGCGTAGATTTGCTTCGTCACATAAGCATGCATTATTGTATATAATTTGTTTTGATAAATCAAATGTCATTTTCCCAGTTTAGCTGTGATTGGATTTAGCTTTGATTCGATTGATCGTGGTATGGATTTGATTTAATTTGGCTTGAATTGAATACTCTGTTGCTTATTGAAGTTGTTAATATCTTTTCTAAATATAAGTTGTTTCTGGTATTTCGATT
>SNQJ01S0007844.1:268688-279341 GCA_010110895.2 Picea sitchensis | reverse complement strand
TTGACCAATGTCTGTTCCAGGTACAGTGAGACTTCCCGTCACCTTCACCTTGTGTAAGAACCTAAATATTATGGCCACTAAGGTTACCAATTCGCAGTCATCCCCTGGGCGGGAACAGTCGATAGTTCAATCTGAACGTACGGGCAGGGTATCAAGCCCAAAATCAACAAAAAGGCTTCCATGCAGTAATTATGGATTTACCCCAAAGTGATCCCCATAATACGATCCGACCACCACAATCATTTAAACCACGGAGGGTTAGTCCCCGTATCTTACCTGAATGCAACCTCGTGCATAACCCCTGTGTGAGAGGGGGATCCCAGGCACACTTATACGATAACTGGATTTACTCTCCCTAACTCAGGATGCTAATGTTTGTTTTGAAAACTTTGGAGAGTTTTGCTCACAGGCTAATCCAAATTACTACACCTATTCTACTCTTGGTGCAGGATCCTAGCAAAGAAAAATTTCTAGATAATTTTTAATTAGCATTGATTTTTATGGTTTTTCTTTACGCAAAAGGGGTGCATGGAAGTGAAACAAATTGGATTATGACTTGGACCCAAAGAATGCATCGAACATGATAAGTAGTCATTTCCTTTCGATGAACATCTAGTTAAGGGAGAGAGAGAGTTCTTTCACTAACAAGCACAACTACGGAATGCCCTCAAACAATTCTTTTCTCAATCAAATCCTGATGTAATGCAAAACTTTTAAATTCCTTCTAATATGCTCAATCAATTACGAAGATATCTTTTATTGTTTGTGTATGGATGATGATCAATACAACACAATGCTTATCTTTTCTAATTATCTTCTTGGTACGAATGAAAACCAAACTAGCATAAGCAAAAGTCACATAAAAAATACACCCTTCGTAGCAATCAAAACGAAAAGCGAAAGAAAAGAAACAATCAAAGAAAGAAGAAAAATTCACACCCAAAAGCAAGAGTTGAAGAACAATTGACCTTGACCGAAATCAAGACAAAGAGGTCTGCAGGCCTTTGATGACCTTCACCAGGGTTTGTGCTCAGTTGATGAGGAAAGAAAAGCAATGCATGGATTTCGAATTTCACTCAACAGGGAAAAACTCAATGAAAATGGTGAAGGAGGCTACAAGATCCAATCAACAAGGTGTTTATTCTTCAGAAGACAGATGTCAAGGCTAAAAAGGGAAGAAAAGTTCACTCACTAGATCACCCAGCAGAAGACACACAGAGGCAAACCCTGAAAAAAGTAGTTCTGGAGGGTTTTTGGGCCAAAAAGAGGTTGGCGCTTTGTTGCCAAGGGCAAGGAGCATTATAGCACTCTGTGAAAATCCTTCAGGAGCACTGGTGCTCTGTTAACACTAGGACATGGGCACTAGGGTCTAAAAGCCCCAGAAATGTCAAAAAAATTCAAAAATTGAGATTCAAGCTTGACAAGTATGTTGAGTGTGATAAGGCAAGGAGCCAATCAGCTCACGAAACCAATCAAAAGAGGAGTGAACCAGGTCTAAAACAATCAAGGGACAAAACTAGGTCAAATGCGGAGGAATCGAAACAAGAGGTTTCGATTCGAGGCTATCTCCCCAGTGGGGTCGCCAGTTTCTGTTGTAGGAAAATCTCCCTGCGGGCAGGTAGATCACCTCTAAGGCTTGACCTTAACCCTAGATAGAAAAATTCTTAATGTGGACATTGACTTCCTTTCAAATCTATCTAAACTAATACATGAGAAGGAAGGATAACAAAAGTACCTCTTAATCGACGTTTGTCCCTGCACACTTCGAGTTGCGCTCCAATCCTTTTCTCCTCGCTGAGCTCTGTGGACAAAACAAGATACGACCACTTCCTACTCTATTGAAATTAGCTTGAAAACATACCTATCAATAAATGACAATTTCATGTAACATCAGACACAAACTAGAAAGAAACAGGCCAAGCGTGTCATATTAATGAGAATAACGATAGCAGTACTTACAATCGTAGATGCGAATGTGATAGCTTCATCAAGTCCCCTTCGTCTAACTCTTGCCTGAGAGATCCACAACCTGGATAATAGTAGCTTCACTGATCACTCTCCTTTGGCTGACTGCAAGTCTCCTCCAAGATCATAAGTTTCATATGTTCAATTCTTCTCCCCAAGCACCACTTATAAGATCATAAGTTTGGTGTGATTCTCTCTTTTTCAGTCCTCACATATGAGATCATAAGTTTGGTATCATTCTCCATTTTGCAGTCCTCTTTCACCATTAGAAATATTTCTTATATAGCCTTGGAGAGGCTTCAACCACTTGAGATATCCTTGGGGAAGTTGAGGATTCTCCTCCTTCAGTTGAGGATCTGCCCTAAGATCATGGCTGGACTAAGGATTCAAGTGCAACTGCCTTTCCAAGAATGAAAAGATGCTTCCCCCATTCATCTCAACAACTTAACAACTACCCAGAATAGGTGGCGCTCCCTCAAAAGGGCCATCAGAGCATTGTAGCGCTCCTTCAAAAGGTTAAGGGAAGCGCCAGCGCTCCAAAATCTATAACACTCCCTCAAAAGGGCTAGGGGAGCATTATAACGCTCCCTAATAGTGTAAGGGGGAGCGTCATCGCTCCGAGATAGTGTAAGGGGGAGCGCTCCTCTCCAAAAACTCAGTTTTTGAGGTGCTTTCAGATGGAAAAAGGTTTGCAAGCCGACTGACTCATTTCTCCTCTTACAAATCAAATGTTTGAGGTGTTTCAAGTGTCCTTCTCATGTCGTTATGGGTACAACATAGGCATCATGGTAGTATGCTTTGCTTGACACTTGCGACACTTGTGAGCAACATGCGACACTTGCGACCTTGTGAGAAAAATGCGACACTTGCGACCTTTGTAATGATGAAACTTGCGACACTATCAAAGTCAGTAATTTTGAGGTGTAACACAGCGATCATGATCGATCCTCTCAAGGTTGAGGCAATAATTTAGTTTCCTCCCCCATGCACAATCCTTCAACTTCAGAGTCTACAAGGCAAGGAAAATATTTTAAGGCGCTTCATCGCCAACTATGCCGAGATCACCAAGGGATTTATGCACTTACTGAAGAAAGACATTCCTTTCTATTGGGGTGATGTTGCTCAACGCTCTTTCGTTGCATTAAAACATGCCCTCACAACTGCCGCTCTGCTCCGACCACCTAACTATAACAAAGATTTCTTATTATACTTAGCTGCAGCAGAGTCCACCATTGGCATGGTTTTAGTTCAGGAGGATGACTTGTTCTCAAAATACGTGATCTATTACCTGAGATGAGGCCTCATAGGACCATAACTCAATTATTCTCATATCTAAAAACTTGTGTTGGCAACATTCCATGCTATTCAACGGTTGCATCATTATGTTCTATTTCGCAAGACCATCATCATTGCTGTCATGAATCCATTTCAGTACATGTTGACATGACAGGTAATAGGCAAAAATATTAGTAGATGGATATTCGTCCTCCAGGAGTTTGACTTAGATTTTTTTTCAGCGAAATCCAAAAATTCATTGGTCTTCACAGAACTTATTTCGGAACTTCCGATTGAGTCAGGTGATCTTGTGCTCGAAGAGTTGCCTATCAGAGGAGATATGTTTTTGATCACCTCTTCGGATCCCTGGTATGGAGATATACTTATCTATATCCAGACTTTGAAGTTCCCCACCTCTGCTTCTTGTGATGAGCGTCGACGCATATGCCATCAGGATAAGAATTATCTCATAATCGATGACACATTGTATTGGAGAGGTGTAGACTGCATCCTGTGTCGATGTCTCACTCACGAAGAAGCAGTTATCGTGCTTAATGATTGCCATACCGGAGCCTATGGCGATCATTTTTCTGGGTTGGAAATAACCCAAAAGATTCTACAAGTAGGTTACTTCTGGCTGACACTTATCAAAGATTGTATCAAATCAGTTAAGAAGTGCCACCCATGCCAAATCTTCTCTCAGAAGATGACGACACATCCCGCTCCCATGTTTCCTGTCATCACAGTTGGTCCCTTCACCAAGTGGGAGATTGATTATACTACATGCAACCCTCCTTCAGCAAGGGGGAGTTGTTACATCATCGTAGCTGTAGACTACTTCATGAAGTGGGTCAAAGCTATGCTAACGTTTAAAGATGATGGAGAGACTACATCTCTCTTTTTATTCAATCAGATAATAGCAAGGTTCAGTGTCCCGAGGGATATTGTCACTGACCATGGAAGTCACTTTCAGAACTAGATGATGACATATTTAACATCAAATCTTGGGTTACGGAAAGAACATTCATCACCCTACTACCCCCAAGAAAATGGTCACGTGGAAGCTGTAAACAAATTTCTTAATACCATCCTACAACGAATAATCAACTCAGCCAAGTCAAATTGGCATTTGATGTTATACTCGACATTATGGGCCTACCAAACATTTTTTAAGACTGCAACTACTTTCTCGCCTTTCCAACTCATTTATGGGCTGGAGGCAGTCTTGCCTATCAAATGTCAAATCCCGTCTCTAAAGTTGGCAGCACAATTATTTCCATACACTTCTCTACTTGAAGAATGGTTAGTATACCTTGAGAAGCATCGTGATGCAGCCCTGGACAATGAGGCTCACAAACACAAGGTCAAGTGTCAGTATGATAGGTCCATTCATCCTTAGATTTTCTTTGAATGCGACCTTGTCCTACTCTATGACCAAGATAAGGACCCCCTGGGGGTAGGAAAATTCAAACCCATGTGGTTTGGAACTTTCATCATAAAAGAGGTTTTAAAAAAAGGCGCTTATCGTCTGGTTGACTTTGAAGGGAATGCTTTGGCGGATCCTATAAATGGGCTCTACCTCAAGAAGTATTACTCATAGGCAGGTCACCATGGGTAACTTTTTGTAACATATGTATAGTCTTTGTACTATTACTTTCTAGTTTCTTTTAGTATTATGGATGTGTTGTCAATGTTATCTTTCGTCACTGTGGTAGATGTCAAGTGAATCCGAGATGTTCATTGGGTACGCAAAGGGTGCTAGCTAGCACACTCGGAGGCTTGCCTCCATAGCTTGGGTAATTTTTACACCTCGAGGCCAGTTATTATCTTCCAGAGGTATATACTTAGGTGACACCACAAACAATGTCGTTGAGTATAGTGCAGTTATTGAGTTGCTTCATGACGCCTTGTCATTTGGTATCTCTCATCTCCAAGTATATCTCGATGCCCCCCTAAAAAATGGAACCCAATGAAAAAGTAAAGACTTAAAATGAAAGATAAGAGAGTTTGTACTTACTTGGTCCAGACAGAAGTTCATTTTGTCCACTGTAGCTCCCAGAATCACCACTTTTGACAAAAGTGTTTTTTGGCTCCAGAGTCAATTTCCAAATCAGCAATGGTGATAATGAGCTGCCAACTTCTATTTATAGACTTTTTGGCCTCTTTTTGTCATTTTTTTGGCCTCCCTTATCATTTTCTTTAAACCAAAAACCATTTAGAGTGATTCAGGAGTTGCATGGGAGGGGTATGATCGGGTATCGAGGCAGTTTTTTGGAGTTTTTGGGACACTTTTGACGATTCGTGGAAAAATCTCATATGATCAACTTGAGCATGTAGGTTAGGTTTCTTCCTTGACTTTTGTATCTCGTTGTCTTTATCCCTTTACCATGGGATCGTTCCCATCAGGTTGCGACACGGAACCATCATAGCTACTTTAGAAGTGTCACAAGTTGGTGGTAGAGCTTACCAAAACATGGATTTTGTAGGTAGATCTTGGTTGCATTATGGTATCCATGCTGTCTCTAATCACTGTAGGCTCAGGAGTCCTTGTTGTTTTTCCTGATTAGAGTTTGAGCCTCATTTGCATGATTCTTTTTCACTCTTTACCTCACCCTCAGGACTCCCAAAATATATAACGGGTCTTCTTTTAAGCCCTTTTCAGACCCTCTAAACATGAAAATATTGCAGAGTGATCTTGTCACCTTTCACGCTCGTTAAACTAAAATTTGAAGTCATGTGTGTCCAGTGGTAGTTTACCCCTTTTTCGGTCCGGACGGTCAACTGTACGAACAAAGGTATACCTTATGGAACTTAACTTCTCTAGAAGAGTACTCTCAGGTATCATTTTAACCCTTTTTTGGGCCCGAGGGACTAAAATTACGAAAAAGGAACCCCCACAGAGTCCATAGTTAAGCTCCTTTCAGACTCCCTAAAATTGAAAAGATCGTCAAGTGACCTTATTCTTTCACACTCGTTAAGCTGGTCGAGAAGAACATTCCTGATGGAGTCCATAGTTAAGCTTTTTTTAGACTCCTTAAAAATGAAAAAAATGGTAGAGTGATCTTGTCTTTATCACACTCATTAAAATGGTTTTGAATAGACGTCTTGTTAGTGCTAGTTTACCCCTTTTTCGAACCGACTAGACCAATTTCGAAAAAGGTACCCCAATGGAGTCTCCTTTTACATTTTTTATACTCTCTAAATATGAAAAACCACTGAGCTTACCTTCTCTGGGCTCATTAAACTTACATCGAAGGACATTACCATTGTGTGTTTTATTAATCGCATTTTCATAACCGCATCTTTGGCCTAATGCCGGCTCCATGTTTCTCTCAACTGAACCATCTGAAGCATGCCTCATACGCAAGCCCTCTAGCACTTTGCCTTTGCGTCTTGACACCTTTGGCCCCTGGAGGATTTTTCCCGATTGTCCTTTTCTTGCATATGTCCCTTTTCCCTAAGCATCCCTGTGTTTCGTGTGCTTAGAACTAGTATGTTTTCAACACTCGATCCTCCTTTGTAACATAACATTCTTTTATTATTTTTCCAAAATCATTAAAAAAGACAAAAAAATCAAATATACCCCCAAAAGAGGAAGGGAAAAGTATTTTCTTTATTAGCAGCATAATGAGTCACCCTTAGATAACGCACATATGTCCATTTGTTCATCAAACCCTAGGATGTAAGACGACTTTAGGAATCTATTCTCGCTACATAGAGTTGTGTCCTCCTCCATTTGGTTATTCTTACAAACATATGGAGAGTTTTCATTGCCTCCTACCTCGTAAAATTATGTTAATGTCATGCTACCTGAGTCTCATCATTTGTCATGCTGTTATCCAAGGGAAGTTTGTCACCAAGCCTGAGTCATCCCCTCTACAGTTTGTTTCTTTCCCTCATACCCGACCATCCTGAATGTCCAATCAAGTCCTTGTTCAAAATCAATGAAGCCTTCAGTCTAATAATCAAGATTATCTAGTCCATGACAGATGAGCCATCGAAGACCTCTGGGTAGTAAAGTCGTACAGTCATATTACACTCCTACCCGAGTTTTGAGGATTTTTTGAAGTTGTTGCTTGAGCTCTGAAGATTTCATCTCCAGCCATCAAGCCGTATCAACTTCTAGAAGATGGATACTCTATATGTATATCTTTTTGATTTCGAGATGTAGCTCCGTTGTGTATTGTTCATGGCTACACTTTATATAGTTATTTGACATGGATCTACAGTGTATTTGATTGGTAGCCATGATTCTATTTTATCCCGAGCATGGGTATGCCCGCCTCGGTGAGACATTTGTTATTTTGCAGATGACGCTTCTTGGTTCCTGGTCCCTGGGCTCACTTGTTTAGCACATTAGTTAAGATTGGTAATGTATTTCGGCTATCAGATGTTTTTTTGACCTCACACATTAGGGGGGCATCTGTTATAACCGTTATTTGCACCAGACATGCTTACCTGGCATCAGGCCATCTCAGATTCCCTTTTCGCCAAAGCATTGTTGAACAACTCTTCTTAAAAACCTCTTTTATAAGGGCCCACACACCCTACTCCATTACTGCACGCGTGTACATGCTAGCTGACCCAAAACAACCCGCATGTACCTACAAAAGCATGAAAAAAGGAAAGTTGTTGATGGAACACACAACTTTGGGTAAGTTAACTAAACCTTCCAGCCATGCATGGTTGAGGGTTCGTCCAAATACCTAGCTTCTTATAGCCTATAAAAGAAGGGTTAAGGGTCCCATTTGGAGGAGGAGAATAATGGTAAAGAAACTCTACAAAATTTCACATTCCTATTGTCCCAACCCTTTAGCCATCCTTGTGCAAGAAGATATACATAGAAAAGAAGTTGGAGGACATTTGAAGAGGAGCCTAGGATCAAGTTCACGGAGCGGTGGCCGGTCTCGACATTGTAAGTTGATTCATTAAAATTAATAAAGAAATGCTTTCCCCATCCCACTATATGAGTTCTTCATAGTTTATTAAATATATGTTTGAATCTCTAACTCATTAATCTGTAGGTAAAATGCATGTATAGTTTGTTTCTTGTTTTGTATGCAGGTCAGCCTTGGGAGGAGAGTTGCCAACAAGCGATCAAGTGTGAAAAAGGATTGGCATAGAACGCCCAAAACAAGGTATGCTCATCTAACCATGTATTTGCTTAAAATAAATGGGGATTAGGTCTAGGACGACGATAGAAAGTAGGATTCTTTTGGTCTCATTTTCATTCATAATATAACCCTAAATGTTAGTCCGTAGGGGTATTTCCCACCACAACACCTCAGGTCTAGGAACAACCTCCCAAATATCATTCTTTATGATGGAATTGTACTCTTCCATTATGGCATATCTGCAAACCTATCTGCTAGTATCCTCCTCAAAATTGGAAGGCTCAAAATCCCTAATGCTTCTCACAAATGAATGATAGATGAAAAATCTTTGAGGAGGTTTACGCTCCCTCACAACCTATCTTGGATTCCCCATAGAACTATGTGCCTCCTTCAAAGTGTCATCAAGCCACTTGGGATTCCTCCTCTTTGAAGTAGTGTCCCATGGAGGGGAGTCCCCCTACTCAACCCCATCACTAGAAGACTGTGAACCTAAAGTAGAATCTGGAGCATATGGTCTTGAAATCTGATCATAAGTAACCCGTGATCCTGGAATTTGTGGCCCTGTGCCCTGTGGACCAATCATCACCAAAACTGGTGGACCTGAACTCTGTGTCACTGAATTCTTCTATGGGCTTAGTTGAATCTGAGGTGATGACTTCTCACCCTTATCAGTCCCTCTTGACTTCCTAAATGCTCCATCCTCCTCAAATATCACATCCCTCCACACAATTTTCTTCCTCAAGGAAGGGATGTATATGAGAAAATCATTTGAAGTCTCTCTATACTCAACAAAAATATCGTTTTCTACCATGGGCTCTAGCTTTTTCCTCTTCTTAGAAGGGACATGTGAATATGTAAGGCACCCAAAAATCCTAAAATACCCAGCCTCAGGCTTCTTCCCAAAGAAAGCCTCATCAAGAGTCTTATCCCCCAATTCTCTATGTGTACTCTTGTTCTACAAATAAACTACATTGTAACATGCCTCATCCCAAAGAAAGAGTTGAAACCACTGATCATGCAACATGGTTGTTGCATCCCAAACTATGGCCCTATTCTTCCTCTCAAAAACCTCATTTTGTTGTGGGATGTAAGGAACAATCAACTCCCTCTTGAATCCCTCTCCTGCACAGAAGTCATTAAACTCCTTGGAGGTATACTCACCCCTATTATCTGTCCTCAGTATTCGGATTTTCCTCCCAGTCTGTT
The DNA here is from genome assembly GCA_010110895.2 of Picea sitchensis. Classification (NCBI taxonomy): domain Eukaryota; kingdom Viridiplantae; phylum Streptophyta; class Pinopsida; order Pinales; family Pinaceae; genus Picea; species Picea sitchensis. Next base: position 269,781 of record SNQJ01S0007844.1, on the reverse strand, counting down.
TCTCCACAAGAGCTTTGAACTCTTGGAATGGATTGTAGACCTATCCTTTGGTCTTCATGAATACAATCCAATACTTCTGAGAAAAGTCATTAATGAATATGACATAGTACAAACAACCACTAAAATATGTAGAAGACATAGGAACACATAAATCAGAATGAATTAGATCAAGTATACCTATTACTCTACGTCACTTCATGGAAAAGAAGTCTTGGTGTAATTCCCCAAAGAACACCCATTGCACAAATCCTGGTGCTTTGTATTGAACTATGGCACTCCAATATCAATATCCCTCAGTATCCTCAGAGCCCCATGATGAAAATGGGCCATCCTCCAATGCCATAGATAACAAAGAGCAATGTATAGCACTAGTCGTAACATCCCTAGCCACCAATAGGTCGGGAAAAGTCACTTAAGAATGTCTCTCTTAGCTCTGATACCAATTTGTAATGTCCCCAACAACCAAAAGGCCGAGAAACATCACCTTAGAACATCTCTCTTAGCTCTGATACCAATTTGTAACGTCCCCAACAACCAAAAGGCCGAGAAACGTCACTTCAAAATGTCTCTCTTAGCTCTGATATGAATTTGTAATTCCCCCAGCCACCAACAAGTTAGGCATCGTCACTTTAGAACGTCTCTCTTAGCTTTGACACCAATTTGTGAAGTCCCCAACCACCAACAGGCTGGGCAATGCCACTTCATAATTTCACTGTAATACCATTTTGTGGCAGTCGTGGCCACCCAGGTCGGGCCATGTAACACCACTAATAGACAACTAAGCTCTGATAGAAGTTTAATTGTTCATCCCATAGTACGTATATATTGCATGCATGTTGACGGGTGAATTTGACCGCCCGTCAACTGGGAGAGTGGAACCAGTCCAGGGTTGTCTAAATAACCCAAGCTGTTTGGAATGAACCACCCTGACGAGTTTAACGGCTCCGTTGGTGTCCCTAAGGTCTTTTAAGAAAACCAAAGAGAAAACTAATCTAAACTAACTAATCTAACTAAAATAAATAAAACAAACTAAAACTAAATAAAACTAATAAAACAAACTAAAATTAACTAAGACTAATAAAACAAACAAACT
>SNQJ01S0007844.1:193518-252002 GCA_010110895.2 Picea sitchensis | reverse complement strand
TATATTGTTTTTTTTTTTTTTTAACCGAAAGCAATGTGACTAATAAAGAAAATGTGAAAACAAACCGGTATATACAGTGAAAGTTTGAAAACGTATTACTGCATGTAGTGTTTAAGATATCTCCCATTTACAGGGGCACTTAGAATATCTCCATTTAGATTTTCTAATGAAAAAACATTTTCTCCTTTTGAGGCCGAGACTCTATAAGGGCCAGACCAGATCGAGTCGAATTTGTCGTGTTTGCCAGCGTCTTCTCTCCTAGCTTCCCATTTTAGTACCAGATCTCCAGGGAGGAAATATCTATCCTTAGCCTTCTGATCAAACAAAGCCTTCATCTTATCCTAATATCTCTACAACTTTTCATTTACTTCAATCCTATTTTGCTGAACTTCGACCAACTGGTTTGCTCTCCTGGTAACATCGTTAGGTTCTTTGTTTGAGTCTTGCCAATTTTTCATTACAGGTAGAGCTAGATTGATTGGTAAAATAACATCGGTACCATAAACAATCTGAAAAGGGGACATTCCGATCGCCCTTTTGGTACTTATCCTGTTAGACCATAGAGCGTATTTCAAATGAATATGCCACGTCTTCTTGTTGTTAGTCAATATTTTTTTTATCACAGTTGTCAGACTTTTGTTAGATGATTCAGCTAAACCATTGCCCTGAGGATAATAAGTTGTGGAGTGTCCTAATATGATGCTAAATTTTTGGCAAAATCTTACCATAGCCATCGATTTGAACGCTTGTGCATTGTCAGTGACTATTTTTCGGGGACAACTGAATCTGGATAAAATGTTTTCTTCCAGAAAGTTGATTACAACTGTGTCAGTCACGTTTCTCGTGGGAATAGCTTCCACCCACTTAGTAAAATAGTCTGTTGCAATTAGAATCCACTTGTGATGAGCACTAGAATGTGGGTGAATCTCTCCGATAAAATCAAGGCCCCACTACTGAAAAGGGGCTTCGGATTTAACTAGAATTAGAGGTAAAGTGGGATTTTTTGTTTACTTGTAAACAACTGACAGGGAGCACAAGCTCGAACTTTAGTATTTACATCTATGAAAAGTTTGGGCCAGTAGTATCCAACTCTTAAGATTTTATAAGATGTGGCTCACGAAGTGTGGTGTCCTCCACACACTCCCTCATGGAACTCATCTATAACCTTTTCAGTTTTGGTCTCGACCAATCAGCTCAGCAAAAAACCCGGAGAGTCCTTCCAAAATAGTTTTTCGTCTATAATATAATATTTTATAGCATGCAACTTTAGTGTCCTGGCCTTAGATGGGGTTAATTCATTGGGACATTGAAGGGTCAATAGATAAGAAACAATATCATGATACCAGACTAAAGAAGAAAACCTATCTTCAATCTCAACCGTAGGAGTAGAAAAATCGAGTTCATTTATTTCTAGAGAACTCTCGTCTTCTTGTAGATGATTTATTCCAAGTTCCTGCAAGTTGGATTCAACCAACAATTTATCCAGAACTTGGATTTTAATGAGTTTTATTGGTTTGACTTCAAGATCGAACTCCTGAATCTTAGCTAACCATATGTCTCTTCTCCCATCGCTATCTGGATGAACCAGTATGTCTTTGACTGAGCTTGTAGGAATATAGGTTATGATCTTCGAATGTAATACGTACATTCTGAAAGCCTTGAGAGCCTTTACCATTGCGTAAGCTTGTTTTTCTAGTATATTATATTTCAACTCAGCATCTATCATACTTTTACTAAAAAAAGAAATGGGTTGTTCAAATCCTTCTTCGTTTTTCTGTAACAATACAGCTGCGATAGTGTGTTCGGAGACGAAGGAAAAAATCAGAAATTCTTTTATGTAATCAGGACTTGCTAAGACTAGTGCTTCGCTAATAACTTTTTTGATTCATTGAAAATATTCTTTGGATTCACTTCTCCACTTCATCTCACTGTTATTTTTCAACATATATGTGATCAACTTCACAATCTCAGCGAAGTTAGGGATAAATCTTCTCAAGAAATTTATTTTTCCTAGGAAAGATTGGATTTCTTTAACATTTCTAGGGATATTTATAGTATCTATTGCCTCAATTCTTTTAGGATAGATTTTGATTCCGTCTTTTGACACTATATGACCCAATAGCTTACCTTCTTGCATAACGAAATGAGATTTTTTGGGATTGAGGGACAAACTGAATTTACGACATTTCTCGAAAGTTTGCTTTAGGTGCACTAGATGTTCCGCATCAAATTTTGAAAAAATGGTCAGATCATCGAGATAGATAACAACGAATTTATCTTTCTCACCCATGAAGGCAATGTCCATGGATCATTGGAAGGTTTCCCTTGCATTCATCAAGCCGAAAGGCATTTTATCATACATGAAGGTACCCCAAGGGGTAGTGAAAAATGTTTTTTCCTTATCATCATGGTGTACTGCGATCTGATTGTAACTTGAAAAACCATCAATCATTGGAATCATGTTAGCTCCAACTAGTCTCTCTAAAACGTGGTCCATCTTAGGCAATGGATAATTGTCTTTGATTGATGATCGGTTCAGGTTTCTAAAATCGACACACAGTCTGATTTCACCATTTTTCTTTCTTACTGGGACTAAATTAGCCACCCACTCGAAATATCTTAGTGGGATGATGATTTTGGCGTCCAAGAGTTTTTTGACTTCCTTTTCAATTACTGGTAGCAGAATAGGGTTTATTTGTCCGAGTTTCTGTTTAAAAGGCTTGACACCAGGTTTCAGAGGAATTTTATGTTCAATTATAGAAGTATCATAAGTTCTCAATTCATCGTAATACCAAGCGAAAACGTATTTATACTTTCTAAGCAACTCAACATATTTACTTTTGTTTTCTAGGGACAGGTATTTGGACAGTTTCACCAACCGAGGGTTTTCTTTGGTAACTATGTCACATTCCTCAACCTCTTCAGGTTGCGGTTGTAAGGTGGATCTTAATGGGATATAATCTTGATTAAATAACCTTTCCAATGGAATCAGACCCTTGGGCATCTGGTTATTTTTTAGAACAAGCATACGATGATTAGCGATTTTATCATGAAATTCCTAGGGGCCTTCCCCTTCCTGCATGATCCAAACATGATCATTTTGGTTTTCTTGGTCGGCATGAGTTTTAGCAAACTCTTCTATTGATTCTAAAAATTTACGCAGTTGTTCATCATCCTAAAAAACTTGCGATTTTTGTATGTTATTTGGTATGGAAGGTTGGTGTCTCATTTGTATATGATATTTTAGTTTGCAATCAGTGGGAGGTGTGAAGGTTGAGGCTGCTTTGGCTAACACATCAACCTGTTGGTTTTCAGTTCTTGGAATGTAATGGATTTTGATAGAGGAGAAGAAATTTTCGATCAGATCCCAGAAGAAATTCTTGTAAGACCTTAGCCTAGGATATTTGGCCTGGTACTGTCGGTTTACCAGTTTTATGATTAGCTCGGCATCACCAAAGATTTCAAGGTTTTTTATTTTCATTCTTCTAGCGGCTTCCAACCCTAATACTAAGGCTTCATACTCACATATGTTATTAGTGTCATCTGCATTCCACTAGAGTATATAGGAAAAATGGATTACGAATTGATTATCAGGGGCCACAAGGAGCGCCCATGCTCCAGCTCCAAGGTAATATGAAGCGCCGTCAAAAAACATCTTCCACACACCAGTGCTATATACACTTTGTTTATCTTTTTCTGTTTTTGTCTTTTCTTCTGTACATATTTCATCTATACCTAAGACAATATCATTTTCAATGGATAAGATACAATTACCTAGATCCCGATCTGCAATATATACAGGGTGATTCTTTGGGTTGCGCGGATCACTTACTATGAACGCTAACTTGATCTCTCTATACATGCGTGTAAACTGTACTCCAAAAACTGGGATCGTAGCATATGTCATGTCAAGATGGAGGGACCCCCCAAGCTTGACACCCTAGGATCTAGATAACAACATACCATATTTCAGAGGGATATCGACGACCACTACATCCATGAGAATGCTTTTCACATGTATTTGAGCCAGATTTACCACCAAGTCTTTAATCATGCCTATACATTTAACTTTTCTAGAATCGAAAGAATATAAATCTCCATAAGGCCTAGTAATTTTGAGGCCCAACTTATCCATAATGGATTTAGGAATTACATTGTGGGATGCTCTAGAATCAAGCATACAATTATGGAGTAGTTGGTCGAACAAGGTTAACGTGATATAGAAGGGAGCAACAGTGTCTTTGGTGCCTTCGAAATGAGGGCCAAAAACTATGTTCGTCTTGTCGTATTCTAATTTAATGACGTCGGCTTGGATTTCATCTTCCAAAAAGCTAATAAACTTGGCAATTTGTTTTCTATACGTTGGTTTTTTTTTCAGCTCGAGAAGAGGTATGGGCATCTTGATTTTATTGATTTCATTTTCCAGATTGAAATTTCCCACAATTTTTTCATTCTCAACGTTTTGGGTTTCGACTCCCTTCTTATCAGCTTTCTTTTGTGGTGAAGGTTTTGTTTCAGTTGCAGGAGATTTTTCTTTCAGTGTTTTGACTATGAGTGTTTCAGCTGCCTTAGTCTTGGTAGGTTGTGTGTCCGTTTGGTCGGTTTTTACAGTCTATTTTTCAATATTTTTTGAAACTATCTCATCTGTCTCGCTCCTCGACAAGATATTCTTCTTTTGGGTGATTGTAACACTCTTATTTCTAGGCCTTATATTGTACTTCTATTGAAGCTCTGCCATTATACCATCAACAATACCTTGGTAGGTCAAATCTTCAGAAGTACTATCGTTTAGGTCATTTTTGAATCTATTTTCTTTATTTAAGAATTTTTCATAATCGTGTCTTGATAAATAGGGTTGTGGCTCATCATCACCCAGATTGTTTATATATTCCTCTAATTCCTCAACATCTTCTAAATCTTCCTCTCCAATGAATTTTTCACTCTTGAAGGGGGTTGGGATTTTCTAATCCTCATTCTTAATCTGTCTTTGTGGGATTTGAGGGTTGGGATTCCTTCTAAAATCCTTTCTGAGAAAATGGTCATTTTTAGTCTTCTCTAATTCCATTTTTGAAATCATATTAGACAGTTCTTTAATTATCCTAGCCATGTCATCCATTTTGTCTCCCAAAGATCTTCTTGACCCTGAAGATCCTCCTTGTTCTCTATATCTTCTGGTTTCTTTGTTCCCAACCTCCATTTTGGATTTTAGCTTTCCTGAAGCCATCATGTCTGATTCGATTTCTAGGGCATCGTCTTGCATCTTGGTGAGGTCTACTGATCTCCTCTCTCTCAATAGTAAGGAAAAATTGGGGTCGAAAGCTCCAGTGAAAGCTACTTTCACTATAGGCTAAGAAGGTTTGACCTCGATGGGAATTTTATTGTACAATTTATTAAATCTTTGGGTGAACTTGAGAAATGATTCATAATTTTTCTTTCTAAGAGCCCTGAATTCAGTCAGATAATAGAGGTGATTTTTTCTTTCTCCCCATTGCCTGATGAAATCACTTTCGAGTTCATCATATGACCTTAAAGATCCCACTGCTAAGCCTCAGAAACAGGTTATGACCTACCCTTCAAAAGTTTGTACTAAGACTCTGGAGTAGACATCTTCATGTTCAAGTCCTAGGATATCGACGAATTGGTCAAAGAAATTGATGTGCTCTTGTGCGGTTAAATTGCCTTCCCCTGTAAATTCTGGGAGATTTTTCATGTAATTTTTTAGAAGGTCATGTAGGAGAACCGGGAGGACAAGAGGTGCATATATGGAAGCCTACTTAGAAAAAATTCCAGGGAGCGGTACTTGGCCGCCTGCGGCACCACCTACAACACCGCCTCTAGCCCCCGCACCTCCGTGTGCAGCCATTGATAGATTTGAGATTGAAACTTGGGTTTTACTTGAATGTGACAGAAAGGTTGTGGGGAACTTATCATCAAGGAATAGGAAAATAGAAAAATAAGGCCCAAAGTGAAGGGAACTTGTTTCTCTAGGCTTGTAAGATGAATATATCAGAGAATTGACAAGGGTTAAATCAGGACACACAGGACATTCATCAAAGCGTTCGGTAGTAGGAGTGTGGACTTCAAGAAAAGAGCACGTATAGATCGATGGGGGGAGGGAGAGGGATCTCTCAAGTGTTCCTCTGACATTCAACCATGAAGAATTTGGTTGACAAATGACATGGAAATTATTTGTCTAAGAGATCTTTATTTTAAAATCTTTTCCAAATCAGAAACTGGTGAAGTCTGCTTGTTGTCTGGGTTCTTTCTGGTGTTCTTTCAGCTAGAAGCCAATTTAAAAAATGTGGAGTCGCCAAGTGAAAGATAAAAGTAGCCTTAGAAGGTTTTTCGATCTTTGTTCACTATCAAAGAAAAAAAGTGTCAATGTTGTTCTTCTCGGGGAAAAGATTCGTTTCTTCGGTCCCTAGCAACAACGCCAAAAAGATGTTGTTTCTGAGTTTATACTTTAAGGATCTAAAGTATATCATCAAGGCATCCAAAAAAGTAGAGATAATTAATGGGTAAAAAGAACTAGTTTAAAGGAAACTGAGATCACAATTAGTTTCTTAACTGTCTATGTCTAGCTTCCCATTGTTCTTGAATGCTAATATCCCTTTCAATTGCAGCCCACGATCTTTCAAGTTGTACCCGTGTATTTTTTGTTTGTAAAATGGTATTGAATAGGTTTAATGCAATTCTCATTTGATCTGATAGACCAGGTTCTATATTGGGATGTCTGGTAACTGGAACAGTCATGAAAGCTGGGGGTTTCTTTTTTGTAAATCAAGAATATTTTCAAGGGTCACAAATTTCTGGTTCAAATTTATAAAAATAGAACTTCCAAATTATGAATCAATAGTATAAAAGAAATAAAGGCCTTTTCTAGTATCTAAGTCAAATTTAAAGGAGACAGTGTACAGAATGAAGAAAAAGGAAACATGTAGTTGTATAACAAAAATGAGGCATCAATTTAAGAAGAATCTCATTTTAAGTTAATACAAGGAAAAGGGATGATAACTTTGCAGAAGCATACAATTTCAAAGTCCTAAAACGTTCATAGGTATTATATCCACTGAAAGATAATACAGAGGAAAAACTGCAAATGATTAGATAATCTGACTGTTCAATCCCTATAATAGAAGTTACCACATGAAACACTTCAAACAAAAGTATGAAATAAAAATTGAATAACAGAGAAACACATAACTCAGGCTTGACTAGATCTGGAATCTTCAATCTATATAATATTAATTCAGTCAAAACAAAGTTTTTCTTTTTTACAATTCATCCAGAAAAAATCCCCTTCTTAGTCTTGAAAAATTACATTTATACAAAACCACAAATCTTAGGATGGTTGGTGATTTCCTAATTCTTAGAGACTAACTATTTGTTAAAAAATAGATCCAAGACTGTTTTCATGATCTTCTCCATTTTTTTATTTTCTTTGAAGTAAAGCTCTTCCAAATAATACTTTTACTTTGCTGATGACTCTCCTTTTTATTCGATACATTTAATGCATATCTCCAGGAACTGTGTAAAATTTCTGGGGGGTTCTAGAAGATCTCATGACTCGAACAGATAAACCTTTCTCTAAATCTTGGAAAGATGGTCGTCAACTCCTTTATCTGTAAAATTTACTGACTACAACTTTAAATTAGGCTCAACTAACAACTTGTCCATTAGGGTGACATCGATTTTTCTTAATTGTAAAATTTCCATTTGGATTTCACTCAAATTTTCCCTAAAATTTAATTGATGTCTTACAATATTGATCTGTCCCAAAAGTCCTGTACAATTACCTTTTCCAATATTTAATGACCCTTTGTCTAAAATATCAAAAAATTATTCACAGTCATCTCTGATTTATTTGGCTATTCTTTTTCTTTTAGCTATGCTGGTCTCCCATAGCGTGAGCATGATGTTGCCTCTGATTTGATTTGTGGTTGATACTTTCATAGTTTTGGGTACCTTTTCACCTATCAAATATATAATTTCCTTTTGGAGAGTAATCCTCACTGCTTTGGCTTCTGTTTCCCTTAGGATAATATTATTAAAGACATTATCTACTCCTTGAAAGTAATTTTGAACAATTTCTATCTTGGAAATCAATTTTTGTTGTTCAATTTCTATTTTTGAATGCACTTCAAGTGACTGGGCCTCGAAAGATTTTAAGTCTATAATTTTATCTTCCATTGATATTAGTCTAGCCTGCAATTGTTTTGCGTGCTCCTTTTGTTGAGTAATCTGCAGCTGACTTGTTTGTATTTCCTGGCTCATTTCATCCAAACTTGTTTTGAGTGATTGAACCTCTAACCTTTCGGAGCCCTTGTCTGCTCCAAGCTTTTACTCATTTCTTCTCTAATGCTCTCCTCAACATTCTTTAATTTCTCTCATAATTGCGCTATGATTTTATCACTATTCTTTATCCTGGTTATCATTTTTCCCATGGTAAAAAAGTTTGTTGTTGCCATGGCTCCCATGGAACCTGCTATCTCTGTAGCGAAATCTTCTTCCTCCAATTTTTTTCCGTCTATCAAGACTTTATTTTTTTAACCATGTTCCCCTCCCTCTTATGCATCTCCTGTTTTAGGATGGCCTTCCTTTTTCTACTAAAAAAATAATTGGAAGGAGGAATCTCATCTATGGGAATGGAGGTAAGGTCATCAACAAATAGAACTCTCATCTGTGGGAATCCAAAAGTGGACTGTAAGGGGGTTAAGGAAGCTATGGGACTCCCTATCTCCGTAGGTCCTTTCCCTCTTGTTTCCTTAGGTGTGTTGACATAAAACCCTGGTGATGAAGTGGGAGTAGGCTTACTGGACTTGGGAGGTCTACCTGACCTTTTCTCTGCTTCGGTCTTTTTGCTTGGTGGAGGCCTTTCTGTATCCTATAGGGATTTTTTGGGATTTCCCTTCTTTTGTGTTTCCTGCTCGAAACCTGGTGGGATGATTTCTTGCTCTTGGGGAAAAGTAATTTCTTCTCCTTGAAGTAATTGGGGAAAACCACTCTGTCGACGCTTCTGAAAGGTCTGAAAGCTAACTTGCAGGTCGGACGACAACGTCTGCACTCTTTCCAACACTTCTTTATAAGACTTGGTTCCTTTGAACATGTCGTCCCAAGGAGACTCCTCATGTTCATAGGCTTTCATATTGCAGTGTATCAAGTGTTTGTTCACTAATTGATAAGGGTCATGCCTTTTGTACTCAATATTTAACAGTTTAACTTCTTCGAGTGCCTCTGCTCCCACCCTAGAATGTCCCAAATTTAGTAATGAAAAATTCCCGATATGCAAAGGGAATATTGGCCAGGACTTCTTTTGAGCTGCCTTTAGCTCTATTCCAATACTTCCTTTTACTATTTGGTGTGTTACTTCCCTACACACTAGTCTATCTGGAAGGAATTTTGGAAGCTAGTGAGGGGGGATTGAGCACCCATAAACCCTGATGTAGGAGAAGTTTTCTTTAATGAACCAGTCTGCTATTTGCTTGAGGGTATTTGAAACTGCTTCAGAAATCCAAGGAGGTTCATAGACAAAAAACATTTTATGCATGGGTATCACCACGAAATGGAAAATTTCATAAAATGAATTTTTTGCGTTTTCTTCCCATAGCTCAGAGTGATATTTGTGAATGGGTTCAAGGCAAGTTATGTTCCAACTCCAATTCATCAGGGGAAATGGAGTCATAAAAAAATTGTGTCCATGAGGTATGCTGACATGTAGAAGGCCACTGGTTGACCTCAGGCTCTTACATCTTTGTAATCCAAAATCTCTTTGGCTATATTATCAGATAAGATCTTGTCCCAGTTGAAACTATATCCTTCTGATGCTTCTTCTAAAAAGGGTACCCATTTTGTGGGGAAATGACAGGGATTTTTTTTTTCGAAGAGTCTGCACAACATCATGGCTACATAAACCATGTACTCATTCAAAGAAGTTGTGGCGTAAATTCCGTGGGTATCGACCCTAAATTTTGATGGACATCTCCACCAACCTTTGATTAAATCGGGGTAAGTTTGGTCTGCCTCAGTGCATTCCTTTCTCTAGAATTCCGCTATAAATTTGGCATTGTAAATGAAATTAGGAGTGGGTGAGAGTTTGTACATAACCTAGATATGATCAGGTGTGAATGAGCCGATAATGGCCCCTTGATCATTTAAAATGCTTCTCGTTGGAAGATCAACCTTGTCCAAAGCCCAACTGATCATGTCGTTGTACGCCATGAGCCGTGGGCATGTTGCAATTTTGTGAAGTTCTAATTCTTCTATGTCCTGAAGGTGATTATTGGAGTCGTTAGGGGAATTTTTTATCTCGTAGTCCAGATTTTCATAAATTTGTCTCCATGATTTAATTGAGTCGATAGCATGCGGTGTGGTGTCTGATATGACATCTCCCTTTGGGCTGGAACTCTCAGTTGTATCTTCACTTTTCTTGGATCCCTTCTTTGGTTCCATGAATCTGTATTGAAATGAAAACCTGTCACTGAAGAGAGGTGTGAAATATTGGCTATATTATCTTACTTGTGATAGAAAAAGCGAGAATAAGTTCCAAAACACAAACCTCTAATTTTCTTTTAAATCATTTTATGGTGAAAGTACTGACGCAGCTATCAAGAATTTAATACCTTCTTTAATGCAGAGAATATTTCTGAGATACGCATTTGTGTCACAAAAATCATGATCTATCCATTATTAATGTGGTTGTATTTCGACAATTCTAAAATCGACATTCAAAAAATTTATTTTGACGGAGGCCAAAAAGAAATCACCTAAGAAGTTTAATTACCATTAAATGTATTTTTAAAATGAAGTTAGGTCTCTTTAAATTTTGGTATTGAGTTGCGACTTCATGTTTCAAGGTTTCGGGGATTGTGGTTACATGAGGTATGTCACCACTAAACCCTGAATCCTAAAATCACGATGAGATTACTTTTAAGCCTTAACTTCCATATTGAGTCGGGACTTCACATTTTGGGGTTTCAAGGATCGCGGTTACATGAGGTATGTGACCACTAAACCCTGAATACCGAAATCGCGATGGGATTACTTTTAAATTAATTAATTAGGATTAAGACTGACTTTCAGTTCCTTCGGGAAATCGGGAATTAAGATTTCTCGATTCAAAATGTATTAAAAAGGTGTTGTTATGAGTAAACCCTGAATATCAAAAGATTAAAATATGGTTAATTAACTCCTTTAGGGTTTTAAATTATCGTGATTTGAAACACTTTATAGAACGTGTGTCTAGACTTTAATAACACTTGAGATTTATGTCTTTAATTATAACGAAGAAATGAAATCATTTCAGGACTTCAATACCGGTCTTTGGGACTAATAGTGAGGATTATACCTTATGAAAAGCAAAATCCCGAAAGAGAAAAGTTTTAATTTTAAAGGTGAAAATTTTCAAACCTAGATTCAACACAAGGTACCACACAAATCCATATGTTTGATGATTTTTGTTGACATTGAACACAAGGGAAACCACTTAGTCAACGACCAATGATGGTTTTTCATTTGGTGAGTGTAAGGTCACTTATCAATGATGGAAATAGCACCAAGGTGCAACTCTAGGTCACACTCTCAGAGAAATGTGTTGGAGTTGATAAGAGCAGACCCTCCAACAAGAAGTGAATGGGGACATTCTATACTAGAATGAGTGATATGCAAAGATACTTTTGATGATGAGATGTACTTGAGTGACATAGGAAGGAAAACTTGAAAGGTCGGAGACTTTCTGTAGAATGGTTGACTCAGGCTAAAACTTTCCTTGAACAAAATCACAACACATTATGGGATACATTCGTGATACATGAGGCATCATTAAACACTACATATGGTTGGAAGAATAACCAACCGAAGGATATTATACTAAAAAATGAGAAAAAGTCTCCTAAATCCATACTAAACCCAAAATATTGAGACATTGACTTAAATATTGTGCTTTGTTCAAGGGAAACAAATTGCTGCAAAAACAAAATACAGATGCTTTCCCCCCTTCTTTTTAGTTTTTTTATTTCTTTTTTCTTTTTCATATTATTAAAGCCTGAAAAAGAATAAAATAATGTTATAGTACAATGGAGGAAAATAGTCTCATGGGAAAGCAAACTAGTTCCAAAGTGTAAGGAACATACCTATGCTCAATGCAAGGATAGAAACTGGTAGGAATGCATAAGAAAATGGTTCAACGATAGCAAGTTGAAGATTACATTAGGCCTAGAAGCATGATCAATTAATATGTGTTAAGCCCTAATATTGGCTCATTACCCCTTAATTGGGGCATATTATATTAGTAATGTTATTTTATTTATGTCAGCTTTAGGCCATTAGTTGTAATTATACCTCCTAGTCTCCTATATATACCAAGGAGACATTTTCATTTTGAATCATCTTGTACTTGAACATTTAAATTGGGTAAAAGGAGGTTGCCCTAGAGAGGGATTATTATCTAGAGTGTATCTTTTCAAAACGTTGAGTACTTTTCTTGAGGTTTGTTCTATGCTATATTGATATTTGGTTCTTAACATATGGTATTGGGAGGCTCCAAGGTCTTGGGGTTTGTTTGCTGTCAGGATTTTCCTTGGCATTTCACTATAAATATTTTTATAAAACATTTTTAGAAGGAACGTATTGGAGGATATTTAGTAAGATGGATAAAAGGTATGTTGGATTCAAAGAGTGGATCTGAGACCTTATAATTTGGAGGCGGCTTGTACAAGATAGGGTTCTAGAATCATCGAGGCGGAGTCATTGTGGAATTTTGCCTATAAAACTTTTAATAACGTTTTGAGATCCTTCACTCCTAGAGGAGAATTTATATAAATTAGTAAAGATTATACGTAGGTAAACTACATCTTCCGGGTAATCTTACATTTGTATATACACCTTGTGTAATATAGGGTATTTATTGACTAGTCCTATTGGCTGAGTATCAAAGGAAGGTGTTCTAGGTAAAAATCATAACTTATTCCTATAATATCCAAATTGGGTGGAATTTGATTGCATTGGATTGGACGGTCTTTAGTATTATTTTCAGGTGTGAGTTCAAAACTTTATATCAATTATTTTGTAGACGCACAAGTGAGATCATCTGGAAGACCAAAGATAGACAAGTTGGGGGAGATTACATTAAATCCATGGCACATCCAATTTTAATGGGACACTGCATGGCATTCACTTGAGAGAGAGAAAGCCTCAGGAGCTACATAAAAGTTTATACCCATAAGGGGTGAAACTTGGGATATACAATAGAAGAAATATTATCAAGCGGAGACCACCTCAAAATCAAGGTTCAAAAGTGATACTTAGCCAACATGCCTTTAAAAAAGGGAACTTCTACACCTGTAACTAAGCCTCCAAAATCCTACTTGGACTCTTGATGAAGTTGAAGGAATGTGTAGGGAATGAGTTACAAAATAAGATAGTTACAAAGATGAACTACAAGAGATGATGGAGGGTTTAGAGTCATGGAAGTATTGAAAATTTTGTAATAGAGAGCCTGAAAGTGAAAATTCATCCCATGAAATTCATAGTGAGGGACACACAAGGAAGGTGAATCGAGGAATGGAGAAACTCCAGCTTTATGGTTTGAGACCAACCAAGTTCCTAATATTGATATGAGGGAAGTTTGATGTAAGGACCCAATCACATGGATGAGATGGAGAAATTCTTTGACCTCCACAATTGTGCCACATACACACAAAGGTCACAGAATTTAGCCTTCTTTATATTTAGAACCCTAATCAATTCATATGGTATGGAGTGAAACTTTGATTCTCCACCAAATTTACTGCGTCCTTGGACCAATTTCCCTGCAGGAAGAAATGATAGCACACTATGTAGGGATGCAAGAGGGCTGATACGCTAAGCACTATGATTAATGAAATCTCAAGCTAAAGGGGGTTGATTCTAGGAGCAGTGAGAACTTCCAAAGATTGAATACTCAAAGGTGGCCAGTATTCCAGGATCAGGCACTTGATTGATGTATTCATAGGAACTTTAAAGGATAACATTCAACATGATAATCTCTAGCTGGGAACCAAATCATTGGAGAATACATTTCAAGTGGCAAGAAATGTTGAGAATAATAGTAATTATGGCTATGGCTACTAGAGGAACAATCCTAACATTTATAATGAGAACAATGTACTAACTGACACACCTCAAACTACAAGGTTGACACTTCAATTGGAAGGACATTAAGGTTTATGCTTTAATTGTGGCCGACCAAAGTACATTAAGGGACATAGGTGTGGTGAGAAGTGTTACCATAGATTGTGAAGAGGAAGAAGACAGGGCCATCTCAAGATGAAAATGTAGAATCAATTTAGTCTAAAGAGTTGACTCCCGATATCATGTAATGCATTGCGAGAATTAGCACTCCTCGAACCCTCAGGATCGAAGGATACATCAAAAGAAAAAGGTAATAGTCCTAATTGATTACGTTACTCATAATTTCATTCACTCTAAATTAGCCAAAGATCTGAATTTCTTTGTATATCCAGTAGAGTTTCAAGTAATGTGAGTTACGGATGGAAGGGAACTACTTATATCAATTACTCAGGAAAAGTAGAATAAGTTCAATCTTTCACATGGGGAATATGTAATGAATGGTCAATGATTTCTATACCCATTAAGGTGGAAATTACAGGATGTTGTGCTAGGAATCCAATGGATTCCAGTCATTAGGAACAATGGCTTTTAATTTTCAGAACTTTCATGAAATTTTCATTGGAAGGAAAGAAATTGGGTTAAGAGGTATCCACCAGGAAGAAGCCCATTTGTGGTAAGGTGTTAAGCTCTAATGTCATGACAAATTATTGAAAAGGGGCATCAAGGGGCATTATTTCACAGCTATGCTCACTAGATATTTCGAACATCTAAACCATCTATTCCTCAAAGAGATCTCGAAGATCATTGATAAGAATTCCAAAGTATTTGAATATATTTATTCCCAAGGTCTTCCACCCACTCAAATCCATGATCATGAAATTCACCTAATTCCTAGAGTGTTCCTCTAACATTAGGCCATATAGATACCCTTACACCCGAAAGAGTTAAGTGTATTTGCTGAATGGAAAGAATGTTAAATGCATTATTAGACCTAGCCAAAGTTCTTACTCTGCACAGTGGTAATGGTATTCAAAAGAAGAAAGATAACTCATGGCGTATGTGTCCAGTTATAAGAGAGCTCAACAAGATCACTAATAAGATAAGTTTCCCATTCAATCATTGATGAATTTTAAGATGAACTACATGGAGCAATCTATTTCACAAAATTGGATCTGTTGAGTATCATCGGATCGAGGAATGAAGGAAGAAGATATCCAAAACAACATTCAAACTCATGAATACCGCCTAGATACAGTCATACCTTTTGGCCCTTCCCTAGATACACCTTCCACATTCAAGGGTTGATGAATTAGTTTTTCAAGCCCTTCCTTCAAAAATTTATGTTATTATTTTTGATGATATACTAATAATCTATAACAAGTCTTGAGGATCATGTGCAACATGGTAAACCAAAGGAATACCCACAACTACTATAGGAGCAACAACTATAGCCAAACCATCCAAATGTTTCTTTTCTTAGGAGTAGGGGGAGGTAGAGTATTTGGGTCATCGCATATATCATGAGAAATTATCCAAGGTAGACCCCTAACAAGATTAAAAGACCATGATGGTTAAGTGATTCCCAAACAGTGAAGAATCTTAGGAGGATTTTTGGGTTTGACAGGATTACTACACTTTAGTTTAATTGAACTATGGAAGAATAGTAGCACTTCTTGGAACTAACTAAGGAGGATACATTTTCACTTGGACTCCATAGGCAACTAAAGATTTGAACAACCAAAATTTGATGTGAAGATCCTGTCTTGACCACTCGAGACTTCACAAATTTTTGTGTGTGGAATGTGATTACACCGAGGAAATGGATTGGTGATGTCCTAATGCAAGAGGAAGGCCACGGCAGTCGACCGTTCAAGGGAAAGGACTTACAAACCCATTTGTAAAAGGAAGAGTAGTGTCAATGCTGCATGCATTTGAAGAAGTAGCATCATTACCTAATGGGTAGGCACTTCAAGGGTAAAGCAGGACCATGATAGTCTTAAATGCTTCTTGGAACAGTGTCTTGAGAGGGTAACAAAAATGGGCGACGGAGATGTTGGGTTATGATTTTGAAATCCTCTACCAAAGGGAAATGAGGAAATGTTGTGGCGGATGCACTCTCTCAAGAAAGGATGAAGATGTTGAGGCCTTTCTACATGATATCTTGATCATCAGCTGATTGGATAGTGGGAAACAAGGATGAATGGAAGAATGACAAAAAAGAGTAGACTCTCATTCAAAGGGATTCAGTGCATCAAAATACATTTACATGGAAAATGATTCATTATATAAGTACACAAAGATCGCGTATATTTATGTCAGAACTCCCAGCTCAAACAAAAGGTACTAGTAGGTGCACACCTCTCAGTAGGAGGGCACTTGGGATATTTGAAAACCACCATATAGAGTCAAGAAAGATTTTTTTAGGGATGGCCAGCAAAACCAATGTTCAAAAAGTTTGTGTAATGGCCGAGGAATCGGTTTACTTGACAAATAAAGGTGGAAACAGACCCCAGGTCTTTTTACAGCCATTATCCATCAAATTGAGTGTTGGGAGGAGGAGTTTCCATGGATTTCATCACTTGAGTTACCAAAGAGTCTAAAGGAAAGAGTGTAATCATGGTGATTGTTGATGGTCTGACCAAGTACACACACTTTGAACTCTCTCATCCTTGAAGATGATGGGTTACCCTTGCATTCCTTGGAGGCAGTTCAAAAGCTACATAGCAGCCCAAAGATTATTATGGTAATAGTCCATCTTCAATGTGACATTTTAGACGAGAATTATTTTTCTTGTTTGGGTGCTCAGTTGGCTCATAAGCTCATCCTATCATCCCTCGATCGATGGACAGAGCCGAGATGATGAATAAAATTTCCTAGAAGGATACCTCCGTTGCTTTGTCTCTAATAAACAAACACAATGGTTCAAATGGTTACCCTCGTGAATGGTGGTATAATGCTTCCTTTCATCTGCAACAAAATGACACCATTTATGGCACTTTATGGATACTCCTTTCATACTGCAACAAAAATGACACCATTTATGGCACTTTATGGATACCACCCTCCTTCCATCACTTCTTCTCTAAAATAAAAATCTAAGGTTCAAGCAATGGAAGATCACATCAAGAATCAACAACAAGTTCTCCAAATATTAAAGGAAAACATGACCATGGCACAAAATCGCATGAAACAACAAGCAGATCAACATCGTAGTGAAAGAAGTTTTGAAGTAGGGGATTGGGTGTTTTTAGGACTACAACCATACAAAAAGATGTCCCTCAAGCAAGCCAAGAAGGATAATAAATTATCACCAAATTACTATGGCCCTTATAAGGTGTTGCAAAATATTGGTACTATGGCATACAAATTGGAGTTGCTTGCATCTTCACGACTACACCCAGTTTTCCATGTTTCATGCTTAAAGAAGGTTATAGGTGACAAGATCCCAGTTCAAACTATATTGCCATAACTTGATGAGGAAGGAAAAATCATATTGGAGCCTGAAGCCATCACTGACACAAGAATTCGCTAGCTGAGGAATAGATCCATTTCAGAGTATCTCATTAAATGGAGGAAACTACTAGTTGAAGATTCCACTTGGGAAGATGAGTCTTTTATACAGAAGCATCCAGAGTTACTCGAGCGTTGCGGACAACACTTGTCTCAAGGGGAGGGGCATGTTAATCCCTAATATTGGCTCATTACCCCTTAATTGGGGAATATTATATTAGTAATGTTATTTTATTTATGTTGGCTTTAGGCCATTAGTTGTAATTATACCTCCTAGTCTCCTATATATACCAAGGAGAAATTTTCATTTTGAATCATCTTGTACTTGAACATTTAAGTGGGGTAAAAGGAGTTTTCCCCCTCAAAGAGGCTTATTATCTGAAATTATCTCTTTTTCAAGGCGTTGAGTACTTTTTCTGAGGTTTTTCTAGGCTATATTGATATTTGGTTCTTAACAATATGTAATGCAATTACAACTCAACAAAATTTTGGAAGCCTTGTTGGAAAATTATCCAGAAAGAGATTGAGAGGAAGTCGTGAGGCCTCAACGCAAAGACAAGGTGGGACTAAGAAGTTCTTCTAATCCTACTGAAACAACTATAGAATGGGTGTCAAAAATGGTTGTGAGGTACTAACTATAACACCCATGGAAAGGTAAGATATATCATTCGTAATGATGCCTTTAAATCATATTGAAGGTATGATGTCGAAAAAAATGGGATGGATCCTATGTATGTGAATGATATAGAGAAATGCATTTTGCAGGTGGAAATGACCCTACCTATATACCAGTAAAGAACACAATACCTGCTAGAGAATTCAAAAAGTGTTGACATATGTTGCAACATATGTTAGAGGGACTCCCGTAGGTGATTTCCAAAAAAATATTGAGAGGAAGATATGGAGCTTCAACACAAATTCATGGTGGGACTAAACAAGACTCCCAAGAATAATAGAAAACTTACAGCATGAGTGCCAAAATACAAAGAAGTTATAAACTAGGACACCCATGGAAGGTAGGCTCAACCACATGAATTGTGATACTTCTAAACAACAAACAAGGTTCCATGTCGCAACTAAGTGGGGTCGATCCTGAGGAAAAATTAAATAAGAAAGGGATAATGGAAAAATTCATGAAGGGGGGAAACTGACCTATATTCCAGTTTCAAGATCGTTACCTGTTAGAATGAATCAACATGAAGAAAGGTACCAAAGAAAAATGCCTTGAAATTCTTGTATATAAGACCAAAACATGCACCTAGAAGTTAATAATTCCAATATAGAAACCTTTGATAAAAAAAAATGCTATGGGATACAAAACTTAAAAAAAAGAAACCCTAAAAGTACAATATGTACAGAGGACCGAAAACATGCGACTTATACATAATATTTCTCCAGGTAGAGATTATTGCTAGGTTGATGCCAAGGGCTTCTTTGGTAAAAAACCTGTAAAGTTTCTATTTCAAGAAGAGGTCGAAAATCCATAATCATAGCTTCAAGGATAGCCTCATTTCAAGGAAACTCAACATCCATGAAATTAGGGTTCAACAACTCATAAAAATAGGGCTCAAGGTATTACAAACAATAATATCGGACTCAAGAGGAAAAACATAGTCCCTTAGAAATAAAGTGGGAATCGAAGGATCACATGCCCCCATTGGATACACCACCTGATTAATTGTTGAGACCTTGTCCTGAGAAGGAAAACATGACTGTAAATATTCCTTCTCAGAAGAAATTGAACACTAAGGATAATACACCACATAATTCACCTATGGTAGGGAAATGTCTACTCAAATACTAGGAACACACAAAGGGGAAAATGAAGCTAAAATTGAACTAGGATGGTGATTATCATATGAAATTGGATTAGTAGTGAAAATGCTTCCATTTTGATGGAAACACATCACACAAAAGAGCGTTGACACCACAACCTTCATAGAATAAACATAATCATTCCCAAGAAACATATTAAAGTTTAAAGGGCTTGGCACCACTAACAAATAGATTATAACAATATTCCCTCCTAACATGATAGGAAATTGAGGAATAATCCTCAAACATTCACTAGGTTTTATGTCAAAATCTAGTAGCTCACTGGTAGATGACACAAGCTTGGGAGAACCCAACTCTTTCCAAGATGAGGAGGATAAAATACTTGTAGAGGATCCTTCATATACAACACATTGATGAATGCCTTTCAACATAGATTCAACTAGAACTGTTATCTAGAAATGTGTAAAAGAAGGAAGGTGAGGCTCCACAAGGTCATTCCAATTAAAGGAAACCATCCTAAGACTTGGAGGGAGTGTACTTGAAGAGAGTGAAATGCACCCTTGTTCAGAAGGTACTGAAATAGAAATGCTAAAGACATAGTTGAAAGATGCATCACTCCCTAAAAGAAGAGCGAGATCAGTAAGAGATTGTGTCTTCTCAACCACTTTGGAAGATTGGTCACTCTTTAAGAGAAGAGTGGGATCAATAAAATATTTCATTGGAATGAGCACTTCCTCAACCACTCGCTGAATAGGATGCAAGACAACATGGTCAAGGGACACATCACCCCCAAAACAAGAGTGGTATCGAGGAAATATTTCATCAGAATGACCACTTCCTCAACCATTGATTAAATAGATTGTTGGAAAAGTAAAGATGATACAGAACTAGAAGGCCCTTCATACAAGGACCATGCTCTTTGTACCAAAAATATATCAGGGAACAAATGAGTAAGGTGGTATCCCTCACATATTTTACAAGGGAATTTGGGATTAAATCCTATATGTCTAGGATTATCAACCATATCAATGCCCCCATCCTAACTTACATGGGTCGATGGTTTTCCCCCAACATGAATTGTAATGGCTAGGTGTTGATATCCAACATGACTTGCAGAGGTTGGTGATGTTTTTCTAGTATGACTACCAATGACTAGAATTTCAGTCCTAGCACAACTTACAAAGGTCAGTTTCTTTCCCTCAACATGACTCTTAGAGGTTGGCGAATTAATGCATGTATGAATAGTAGTGACTAGAATTTTACTTCCATCATGACTTGCATAGGATGGGTTTTTCCCCCCAACATGACTCATAGAGGATGGTGACATGTCCCTAACATGACTAACATAGGTTAGTGAACTATTTTTCTTCCTCTTCCTTTTAGACTTCTGGTTACTAGTAGATAGACTTTCACCAGAAGAAGGGTAAGGAGGATAAGTATACTTCGCAGATGCATAATATAAAGGATTAGCATATGCACGATTCTCCTAACCTAAGGTAGATATATGAGAAGAATCAAGAGAATTTGGGACATTCAGAGTGGTCTGCAACCAAGCCAATAGTCCTACATTCAACCCAATAATGTTTAAATTGGCCATCAATGGGGCACCAACATTTCCAAATAATGGAAAAGCACAAGAATCCTATTGGGAAGGGATCCCTTGGTTGATATCCTCAAGAAAATTTGCCATAAATTTATTATGCACAGGTTCATCCCTTGCAGGATCATTCATATCCATTAAATTCTCATGCACTGAATCTGGAGAACTAGTGGTATAAAAACCCACACCTTCTAAGAGGTGGCTCCATGCTTTCAAGAGAAATCCCAGTGGTCCTTCCCAACCAATAGAGCGATTGACCAACCACCTTGAATCAATGATCCAAAATCAGTGATACTGACACAACCTAAGGCCAACAATACAAAGAAACACTCCAATACAAATTCCTAAGAGAAACATTGCAAGAAAACAAAGTTTCCAAATCTTCATCCCAAGTGGATAAGGTATTGATTCCAAAGAAATAAAAAAGTGGAAAGGGACCTTCCAAATGGAGGTACGGGTTGATTATGTCCCATGGACCAATGAACGAAGGAGTGAGAAGAAGTTGTCTCGACCTACATTGACCAACCTTATACGGTGAAAGCACCCATGCTCTGTGGGGCACCCTCAAGAAGTACTAAAACATGTGATACAAAATCCTCCCTAGGTACCATGATAAACCCCTATAGTCACCTCTGAGATCCATAGAAAAAGAAACTAAGGTCACTAACTTGCAGTCATTGTCTAGGGGATACAATAAACATTGATGATTGAACATTGGGTAGGGTAACTAACCCCGAAAATCTTCCAAAGAAATGTTGTCAGATGGTTCAATATCACTTCAGAAAAAGACCCAAATATATGATCTCTCAACTATGCGCAGTTAAGATTTGGAGGGGATGTAACCTCGACTCTTCGTTACATGACCTCATGTTTGACTCTTGTGTTAGAGGAGCTTCCCGTCTATACTTATACGACAGTTGGATTTGAGAATATCCCTATATCATACTCCTATGTTTGTTTTATGGGCTTGGAGAAATTGACTCTCTAACCTAAAACAAGGTCCTAACCCTAAACGTGTTTTTGAACCCTAGAAACAAAGTCTAGTATATTTTAATTTTAGTGTTTGATTTAGTGATTTTTTACTCAAATGGTATGGAGTGAAGCTGATGTTGTTTGAGACTCTTGCAAAAAATTAAACTTATAAGAACACTAGAAAATAAAAATTTACACCAATTTTTCAAATGAAAAAGAGTTTCAAAAAAGAAAATGCATGAACAATCCTCCAAACCTTGAAATGTAAATTTTACCTATGCTAGTATCTTTTTCTTTTTCAAATAACAATGCAAACAATGCAAATAAAGAAAGAGACCTAACTAGAAAAAAAGTAGGTTTTTTCATTTTCTTTTTCTTTCTACCAAAGCAAGCAACATGCTTGAAGACCTGAGTGCTAGTAAGAAAATTATTTTCTTGAAAATTTCAGAGACAAGGGAACCAAAGAATAATGACCAACAAACAAGTATTTTTTTCTTTTCTCTAACTAAAAGAAATGAAATGCAAATGAGATGCAATCTTCCTTTTTCATTTAGGAACAAAGGGAAGAAGATAAAGAGGAAGAAAGAAAAATGTCAAGAATCATTGAAATAAGAAAATCATACTGGAAAATCATCCCAACCACACACAACTAACCTTTCGACCCACCTAAAGAACCTTATAACCAAAATACTAACCTAACCAAAAGCAATATCGTTTAGATGAATTCAAAGTTTTCATAGAATTAATTGTTGGATAGTTTGTTGACATTGATGGTGTTGAACAGTTGGTTGTCATTGATGTCAACAGAAGTGGTTTTCATTGATGTCAACAAACATGATGGGTGTATTTGGAGAATTCTCCAAAGTGGTCCCCTTATGACGTAGCTATAAGAATGGACCTCATGGGAAGAAAGTTTGAAAAAGTCTACAAGAAACCCCAAAGATATGGTCAGGAAGCCATAATTTGTTTGAGGAATAATGATATGAAGGACATTGTAAATGCAGGTAACACACTTATATATGGATAGTCCTCATCATACCATTTCCAATGTTAGGTGGTATGTCATGTAGTTTCTCATGGTTGAGGAGTTATGAAGTCATGAAGTTGGAAGCCTTGAAGATGGGTTAAGAAGCACATAAACAGTTATAACAAGATGCTACAAGTCATTAATTAAAGGATAAAGAGGTTATAACAAGAAATTATAGGTCGTCCCTTAAGTTAAGGAAATAAGTCACTTGGAAAAAGATAAATACGCAAAAATAAGCCTCTCATTCTTACATACACACAACTTTATTGATTATATTTCATGTGAGAATACTTGACCTATTTGGTGAATCTGATGTATATAGCCTAAGGCATCAAAAGAGTAAGGAGTGTGAAAGTCTCAGGATTACAAAGGAGAATGAAGGTTTTTGAGAAACCCTGGTTTGGTTTACCCATGGGGATCAGTCTACTAGTGTCCCTTGAGGAACCCTCACATGTTTTCCAAAACTTGTCCCTCGAGGCCCTGAATGATGCATGGGTTAGTCCCATGAGGCTAAACCAGATTTGAAGGAGGATGCTAGTACCAGGTTACTAAGGCTAAGGAAGATATACAGGTCTGAAATATCATGTATCAGGTCAGTTATAGGTCTAAAGGTATGTTATTCTATGTGTTTTAAGGATTTCATCTTCGAAGGTTGGTACATGCTTGAGGCATGTCTATGTTAGTTTTGGTATATCCCTTGAGGAACATATTGGATAGTTGGAATATGGTTTTTTGTATGGTATATGATTGAGGAATATCATGCATGATATGGCACATGTTTGATGGTATCTCTTGGTACATCATTTAAGGATGTTGGCACATACTTGAGGCACATGGTTTGAGGTACATATTGGTTAAATGTTAGTGATGTGATGAGCATGTATTTGGTATCTTATTGAGGCATTGGTATATAATTGAGTCACATTATTGGTGCATGGTGTGATGCATATTCTTGGTATATGTATGAGATGCATTTATTGGTGATATTGATGCATGTTTGAGGCACTTCTTGATGATTTTATGGTACATGTTTGAGGTAAATGAATTGGATGTTGTGGTACATGCATGAGGCATGTATTGGTGATGTTGGTACATGTTGAGGTACACATTAGTGATTTTATGGTACATTGATTAGAATCATATTTTGGCTATATTGGTATCTTTGTATCTTGGCTATCTTTGTTACGCTTGAGTCACTTCATTGATGATATCTTATGGTACATGTTGTATGGCATGTTTGAGACATATCATGAGTGATAAGGTATACAGTTGAGGCATGAGATGGTGTAGGTTTGATACATGGTTGATTTTTGTGATATGGTATATGGTTTATGTACTTGGTATGGTATAGGTTGATGTACATTGTATGGTATAAGTTTCAGTACATGATTGATGTACATGGTATGGTATAGGTTTCAGTACATGGTTGATGCACATGGTATGGTACAATTTTTGGTACATGGTTGATGTACATAATTGATGATTGATTTACATGGTTGATGGTTGATGTACATGGTATTGCATAGGTTCTAGTACATGGTTGATGTACATGGTATGGTGCAGGTTCTAGTACATGGTATGGTACAATTTTTGTACATGGTTTATGTACATAATTGATGTAAATGGTTCATGCTTGATGTACATGGTTGTTGTACATGGTTTGGTGATAGTTTTGGTATCCATGTGAGTGGATTTGGTTATATTTGGTTGATGATGGTATATAAATGATAGCGACAGTGACAATGAAAGGTTGGATGATTGGTTGATCATCAATGACAAGTTGAAGTGACAGTGGTAGTCACATGTTGATGTGACAGTGACATGGATAGGTTGGTTGATGTGGACAGTGACAAGTTGGTTGATGTATCAGTGATAGTGGAAGTTATAGGTTGATCGGTGGTAGTGACAATGAGTCTACACTTATATTTCAAGGTGGCAGGACGGGGCAAGGAAAGGGGGTTGTAGCCTCCTTCTAATTGGTTCCAAATAATTCAAGGAGTTTGAGCTTCCTTTAGGTTGGTGTGAGTAAATCAGAAGGTCGTAGCCTCCTTTGAGATGGTGTTGGAGAACTCAAGGAGTTGGATCTTCCTTCAGGTTGGTGCCTATAAATCAAGGGGTCATAGCCTCCTTCTGGTTGGTGCCAGAGAATTCAAGGAGTTTTAGCTTCCTTCAAGTTTGTTGGATGTATGGGCTAACTCGGGTTCTAAGTTAGTTATCCAACAAAACCCTAGAAACCATTTACCCCTATCGTAAACTAGAAGGAAACATTACACAAAGAGTGCACAACATAATCTCACCCAAGATGGATTATGGGTGATTGCATGACCCAAGTGTTTGCAATCATGGAAGGGATGAACTTGTGGGAATGTTAGGCATATTATACTTCTTCTACTTAAACATTCATTCTACCATACCATCATTCATCCGATATACTATTCTATCCATTCAATAACATTCATTCTGCATAAAACATCATACTATTCTTTGCATTGTAAACAAAATTAAACAAATTCATTCATTTATCTATGCATTCATCACAAAGGATATAAAATCAACACAACACACATAGAGACACCATTTTTACTGTGTTTAACCTTGCCTGTGCTACATCCACGAATATATTCTGCTTATTATTATTATTCTTCATCAAAATAGTATTTTTCTATGTGCATTACATCATGGGTTTAGTACTGGCGAGGTTGACTAGTGTCGCACCAAGCTCCAAAAATTGCACCCTGAGCCCTAGTTACACTCCATACTATTCATACAAACAAAATTTATACTTCAACCCAAAACATATCAAATAATCAATACACAAAAAGGTTCACCAAAATATGTTCTTCACACATGAGTTCTAAGATCTCACAATGATAATTGATACTTATGGCTACCTCATACATCCTCTATTTATATTAAAAAAATGGGTAAAACCCCCTCAGATTATACTCCAAAACCCTAACTCTAAGTGGACTCAAATTTTCCACATTCTAACTTCCTTCACACTCTAATGCACAATTATGTCACGTCGATTTTCCTTTCTTCCTAGCGTGTTGCTTCCTTTGCCTTCTTATGCACTACTTTCTCCTCATTTCCTAGCGTGCACTACTTTCTTCATCCATTATGCCTCATTTGTTGTGCTTTATATTGAACCTTTCCCCAAAATTTCCTTCTCCAATATTCCCCCAAAACTAACCTATGGCTCGTCCCAAGCCACTCAGGTAGTATGTGCCTCCTGCACGGATTTCTCCAATTCTTGGAATCTTCCTGACATTTCTCCAGCACAAGTCTTCAATTGTGTGCTCTTCTTTGAAACAACCTCAACGATCTGTGTCATGAGATGATCCTTCATCATATGTTCAACTTCCAACTTTATAGTTTCCATTTTCCCCTTGGTTGCATCCATTTCTATTAATATCTTCTCTGCGTATTCCTGCAGTGGCTCCAACTAAGCCTGCCTCATTTGCTTCTCTGTATGCACAATTTTTATCTCTTCTTGTAAAATTTTGAGCTCTTGCGCACTATTCAACCTATCCTGAATGTTCATATCTTTTTTCTTATAATTTAAATCCTGTGCAACTATCTTGACACTTTCCTCCTTGTTTTCTAGTGCATGTAAACTTTCATATTCTTGCAGTCTTGTCCAAATTTGTACACTTCTCTCATATAAGTATGCAATCTCCTTAAAATTTTGTACCATGTCCTATATGTTTCCTATAGCCTTCTTCTCTCTCTTTGATCTCACCTCTGGTGGTATGCTTGGATTCAACTGTGCCATCAATTCCGTTATATGACTCTTGTAATATTCCATTGCCTACACGATCTTCCCAATTTTCTCCTTAGTCTATAGGTGTGTTTGTTCTTGTGCACTCTCTGGAATTGACTTAAAGACTTCTTTAGTGTTATCCTCTATCTATATAATGTGTTTATTTTCCTTTTCCTTCTCAACTTGTATTTGCTTGAGATTTATCTTTAATGTGTCCTTTATATCCTTGGTCGATTGTAACTTCGCCGCATCTGCATGTGATCTAGATTGGACTTCCTTTGCAATGATAACTTGTAATTTGTACAATGATTTTGTGGGGATTCTTTCCCAATCCAAGTCCAAATGATCAATCTCCTTTAGTTGTTTCTAAAATGTCTCCTATTCTAACTACAACATGTATTGAGTGATAGGAAAAATCTCACTCCCTGACGCTATGATCTGTATTGTTTCCTGTGTTGGGATTTTCTCCTAAACAATTTGTTGTGGCTATGCATTTTCTTCCTACTGAAATTCACTAACTTGTAGTTTCACCCGTGTTTCCTTCATTTATGATAATCTCTTTATGATTTCCTCTCTTTTCTTCTTCGCATTGTCCCATGACTCTACTATGTGATCTTGTACTTTCTCTACCACCATCTTGGCATCATCTTCTGTAATGGTGAATTCTGGGGCATTTTTGTGTTCCTTCATATTTTTCCTCTGTCCCCATGTATACAAAATTGTTCTCTTATGTGGAATAGTCTCTGTCTGTGATAATTTTTTAGGTATCTCTGTATATGGGATGTCGCCTCCTCTTTATTCATCCTGCACAGGAACAATTGTTTCCTTCCGTGTCCTTCCAGTAGTTTTTTTCTTTGGTTTTGTTCCTCCATTGGTAACTCCTGCACAATCTTTCTCTTGCATGGATATCTTTGGGATAATCTTATTTTGTCTCAGTTTTCTTGTTGTCGGGATCCCTCCAACCTCTTTTTCATGCTTTATATCTTTTATAGTGTTTGTTGTTGGATTACTAGTTTTTTGAGATGTGAAAACTTTCTCTGGTTGTTTCCATTTTTCCCCCTTCTTCGATGTTATTGGTACTCGCCACTCATATGGACAGTCTTTCATGGTCCATTGGACTTCCTCTTTGGTGACACAATGTCTCATCTATAGCCAATTATTCTCCGAGTCCCCCTTTTCCTATATCCATATGTTGTGCCTTGATACCTGAAAGTCATCTATGGATTTATTCTCCTCCACCACTTTGGGTAGTATCCTCCAAGCCTTGGAAACATTTTCTTGTATTTCCTCTAAGTATGTCGTAAATATGTTGGAGTTATTCTTTCATTCTATTGTGACTGATGTATGCCACATTGTTTCATATTGTGCTTTAGGAAACTTGCTGATCCTTTGACAAAAAACATTGTATTTGGGGTGTCTCCATCCTACTAGTGCAATCAGTATGAGTAGCCACAAATAGTGGCACTCTGTGCCTAAGTCGTGAGCATCCTCACAATCATACAAAAATAAGTTTAAAAACTACAAACTCCAACTCAATATAGTCCCCTTCATGCACTACCCAGACGTTGTTATCACCCCTGTTGGTGCCTCCCCCTTAAGACATTTCCTGAGCAATTTGCAAACAATTAACTTCGTAGATAACCTTGTCGCAGGTTCATTGATTCTATTAATGAAAATTCCTCTAGATCCTCTGAGTGTTCCATAAGTTTTCTTCATCTCTTATTCTAAGTTCTTCTCCTTGGTTTTGTCATCTAGGTACTACAAAAGATTCTCCCCATCTATGGGAAGACCTGCTATTTTTTCGATTAGATCCACATCGATCGAGACTATCTTGTCCAACCATAAAATTCCCCCATGTACTAATTCCAACAACTATTTGACGCAATTGTTCACGTCTTTTCCACGTCCAAAATGTAGGATCTCCAGCAAATTCATTATCAATGTTTTGTATAAACCTATTATGCATTGCTTTGGATCAAGTATTGGTACTCTTGATGAAATGATCCCCTTTCTTTCCATGTATACCTATGACTCGTATTCTGGAATTTATTCTTGGTCTTCTACATCATGGTATGAATATCTTAGTTTTTCTACACATCCTATAATATTAAGGAGAATTATCATTCCTTCTGGTATGCATGGTAATGTTATTGTGACTTCTTCTTGTTTGTGCGACGAACTTTGCACCGAATATTTCCCCTTGACTTTTTCTACCACGGTGGATGGCCCTTCTAATTCTACCTCCAATTCAGGTTTTCTTGCAATGTTATCAACTTGCACCTATTCTTTTTTCCGTGTCTTTGTCTCTGCGGCATGTTTCTGAACTGGTTCGAACTTTGACCTAGTCTCGTCAGACTCTTTTAGTTCATTGTCTTCGCCATTTGTTTGCTACGACACTCCTAGACCCAACTGATGTGTATTGGGGTTTTTTTCTTAAGCCCTTGAATCCACCTCCATATTCTCTGGCTTCTATTCTTCAACCGATGATGGGATAAATGGTTTCGGTGATGGAACCACATCCACATCCACAAATCATATCTTTACTATAGGGTTTTCCACTTCTATTTCTGGTTCCTGTGGTGATAAAATGTTTCTATGGGTTCTCCTTGAAATTTTTTTGGGTGCTCCAACCTTGGGTGGTGCCATGCTACAAATTATTGACTCTAGTGCTCTGAATCAATACTGATAACTTCGAGGGAACTTGGTCGCTCTACTTTCTTGCTCAAATTTCTCTCTTTATCTCTATGTCTTATCTAAGTCACAATGAATCTTAATTTTTTCATGCTTTTATAATTCCTGTCATTAATGCTCTATCATATCCCACTTTTTTGTATCCCACTTTGTCGCCTTTTTTTCTTTTTCTGGTCATTTTCCGTCCTATTGCACTTGTTTGGTTTTTCTACGTGTAGTCTCATGAATTTTGTTTCACCAAATTACTATTTGTTTTGCGTTGTCATTCTCAACTATCTATCGACCACTTATTCTTCTAACTACTTCTTTTTTGGCTTTTTCTCATTTTTCTAGTTTTTTCTTCATTTTTCTTCTTTTTCTACTTTTTCTTTTCTTTTCCTTCTTTTTCTTCCTTTTCTTCCTTTTTATACTTTTTTTTTTCTTCTTTTTCTCCCTACTATATACATTATGTACAATTATACTTTCTTCGTTGTATTGACTGAGGGTTGGTAGGTCGACCGTCCCTATACAGTTTCAGTCGACTACCATTCACCATTTCTTGTATCCCCTTGCTTGCTAAATCCTTCAACTGCACAAAACCTCCATCTGTGAAAGAATTTATCTCATATGGCCATAGCCAATGCATTATGAACTTTCCTGGGTGTTGCAAGTATTTATTTTCATAGAGGAGAACCAAATCTCATACCTTGAAGTTATTCTTCTTAATATTTCTATCATTCCAAGATTTGTTTTTTGCTTTCTGTACCTCCTGATGGAAACCAACTACAATTTTGTCTTCTTCTAATTCCATAAATTGAGTCAATATTTCATGTGTTGCACCTCTTTCTGTCATACATGTAATTGTCTCAATGCACAAAATTGGTATCAAATAGTCTAAGGGAATTATTACTTCTTGTCCATACACCAATCTGAAAGGTGTCTACCCTATTGTATTCTTGCATGTATTTCTATAAGCCCATAATATTTCTGGTACCTTCAAGTCCCAGTCATCCCTGTTTACATTACTAATATTTGTCAAGGAATTCTCCAATATATTTTTGAATGCTTCCACTATTTCTTTTTCCTGAGGATGATAATGAGTTCTCTTCTGATAATGTATCTCAAATTCTTCCATAATTTCTTGGATTGTAATAATGATAAAGTGGGTCCCCTGATCACTCATTAATATTCTTGGACACAAATCTTGTACCTACATGTTAAAATAAAAAGTGCTTTGCATTCTCTGTGTTGCAATCCTTCACTATTGTTTCCTCAACCCATCTGTTCAAGTATTATGTCACTATAATAATATATCTATCCCCTGATATTCTTGTTGGTTGATGAATTAGACCTATAAAGTCTACTTCCCACTTATAAAACACTTGCAAATTTACTTGGGGTCTCAATGGAATCTCATCCCTCTTGGATGGCTTTCCAACTCTCTGACATATATCACATTTTTTACAGTAATCCTTTGAATCCTTGTGAACTGTTGGATACCATAATCATATGCACAATACCTTCTACAGGGTGGATTTCCCTGCATAGTTTCCTCCACCAATCCTTTCATGTTCTTCTACCAAAATGATGGATCTTTCATGATCCATAATACATATCCTAAAAATGTTGTTTGCACCAAGTTTGTACAAGTGACCTGCAATCAATTGATAGTATACAACTCTGACCACCGAATGTTTATTCTACGCAATATTAAATTCCTTTCATGCAAATGTTGTACTCAAAAACTAAATAATGCCAGCAAAATACTCATCAGAAATATGTACTGAAAACTATTTTTCATTCAGGAATTTGTCCTCCAAGTTACTCGGTTCTTCTCCATTAGTTATCCTGGAAAGATGATCTATCCCTACATTCAATCTTCTAGGATTCACCACAACTTCAAATTCAAACTACTGAAAAAAAAGTATCCATCTGCATATTCTTCCCCCTAACATTAGCTTATTGACTAAATATCTAAGAGCAGAATGATCTGTAAACATCTTGAAATGTTTCCCTAACAAATAATGTCTGAATTTCCACAAGGAATATATCATGGCCAATCCTTCTCTTTCAGTATTATTGTATTTTTGTTTTGAATATGATAACTTTCTACTTGCAAATGATATAGGGTGATCTATATCACCTTCTCCTGGTTGTGTCAATATTGCTCCTAGTGCTATTATAGAGGCATCCACATGCACATGGAATTCCTTTTCCCAGTTTGGAAACACTAAAATTGGCGCAGTAACCATCTTCTCCTTCAAAATATGAAAACTTTGTTGGTACTCGTCATTCCACAGATATTTAGTGTCATTCTTTAGTAATTTATCCATTGGCGTAGTAATCTATGCATATCCCCCTAAAAACTTCCTGTAATACTTTGTATGACCAAGTGTACTCTTCAACTGGCACACTGGCTTAGGTGGTGGTAAATTCACTAGGACATCAATTTTAGCAGGATCAACAAATAACCTTGTTTACACACCACATGCCCTAACAAAATACCAAAAAGTGCGTTGAAAATACATTTCTTAATATTCAATGAAATATGACAATGTCATATTTCATGATCCTGCAACAAACTAAATGTTGTCCAATCATCTAAATAAACTTCTAAAAACATATGAATAAATTCCTTAAAGGCAACCACTACTACCCTTGAAACAATTGTAGGTGTGTTCTTCAACCCAAATGGCATAATTATATACTGGAATTATCCCCATTCTGTAGCAAATGTTGTCTTTTGTCTATCTTCTGGTTCTATCCTAAACTGATGATATCCTGAAAACCCATATGTAAATGAATAAGCTTCTTGACCTCCTACATTATCCAAAACTTCATCTGTAAATGGGGTAGGAAACAGATCATGTAAGAAATAATAATTCATTTTTCTCATATCTACACAGATCTTGATTCCCCCTTGTTTCTTTTCCTACACCACCATAGGGATGATCCATTCTGATTCTTCCAAAGGTTGTATGACACCAGCTTCTGACATCTTGTCAATTTCTTCCTTCACCTTCTACTTGTACACTAGATTTAACCTGTAAGGCCTCTATATTATAGGTATGGATTTTGGCTTCAAAGTGATCTTCATCTCTCCTATATTTCCTGCTAATCCCTTCATATTTGAGAATGTCACTAGAAAAAAATCACTGTAGTCACGTGGTAACTCTGTGATTCTTTCTACTATCTAATTATCCCAATAATCTCCAATGCTTGCAATCTTTGGGTTTTCTACAGTTCCAATGTTTACCTTATTGATATTCAATGGTGCAACATAATATTATGAATCTATATTTGGACCTTCTACTTCCCTCTCCCCTTCAACTTCTGGGATCTAGATATTGCACGGTTTTCTTTTGCTGGGTCTTCTTCTTCTACAATATGATAACAGTGTAGCAACTATCTGATTGACTGTTTCTTCTGATATGTTGTCACAATCTCCACTTTAGGTTCTTCAAAAATCCTATCTCTTACTACCTTCAATGTTGTATCTATCTCTGTACTTTCATGCTCAAAAGAAAATGTAATCACAAAATTTTGTTGTATCTCTTCCCAATTTGTCGTTTCCCTGCGTTGTTCTTGTTCTGTGTACCAGTTCTTTAGAATGCCTTCTAATGTGTGAATAAAATTATGTGGCCATTCTTCTGGTGGTACTAATATCCGTTGAATTATACATCTTTCTATATGTTCTTTAGGTTGTCCAATTCCATCACACTTTTCCTCATATCTATGCTCATTTTCTGCACCAAATCTGATGCACGGTAACCTCTTGCATTGATACCAGTTGTTGATCTTCTCTTTATGTGTACCCCACCAACATGCAGGTGTATATTTAAATACAATATCTATTACTGGTAATATTTGATTTTATACTAATTTTAACTCAAACTTCATTGAAAATTCTTCTAAGACATTTAGACCATTAAAAGTAGGAGGCTCTCTTATCTCTAAACCAATCCATTTTAGCACACACGTCATTCTGGAACATCTTCTGGTGGATAACTCATGTAATTGTTGTTTCCAATTCTCGAGTCTTGTGTCAAAGTCTGAAGCACAAGAAATAATACTCCTCCAACTCAGCATTCCATCTACAATTGGATTGATATAATCCTCTTTGCATGCGATAGTTCTATATAGTTGATTTATGCCTTCTGTAATAAAATTTTATGTCACAGGTTCCACATAACTTCCTCCTTATGAGGGATCTAATGGCACAATAACTCTGTATTCTCTAGATTCAAATATCATCTTTCTAGTATTCATATTGATAATATTCTGGTTATCAAAATCACAATCGAGACCCAACAATGTTGGGTATGGTGAAGTATTATCTACTATGTCAATGACCTCAAAGTCTGCCATGGTTCACACTCCATCTAGATCTACTAGTATCCTCTTAAATATATGAATTGGAACCAATCTATGTTGAATTTATAACTTCAATTGAATAGGTGATAATCCCAATGTATTTTATCCCATAACTTTCCATGTCTTTTTAGGAAAAACAGTGACTTCAAATCCTAAGTCTAGTATGATATCACCCATATTGAAATATCCAATGTTTACATTCAACCTGAATTGTTTATTGGTTCTTATCTTCTTACGAACTTGATTGACTCTCTTGGGTTCTAATTTCATTTCTTCTCTAGAATTACACTTCTCTAACAAACACTCTAATACTTGTAAATATTTTTTTTCATTCAACAACTTCACACAAGACCCCAAAAAAATTCTCAGATTACTTACTTGTTCTAATAGCTTCTCTCTATTGGTCTAATCAAATAATGGAGTTATGTCATAAATCGGCATGTCATATAATGCCTTTGTTCCTGAAGTTGATGTAATGTTCTCCTTCAAATTCTCCTATCTGGATTCTTTAAATGTCTCCTTCTCTTTACGTGCATCAAAATTTTGTTATGGTTTTATATTCTTCTTTACCCAATAGTACTAGTATCAATCCTTGTTTGTTGCATCTCCTTATGTCTTAGCTCCGCCTCTAGTAACTAATTGGATCTTCTTCCCATCATATTCTATTTTTTCCACAACAATACATTGGATGTTCTAATTTTTCTGGTTCCTCTTATCTTGTATCTTTACCAGAAATGGCGGACAGACTTTTGTCTCATGGTCTACTGAGCGATAATACATACATGTCATATGTGGTTGTGGAAAATTTCTTGCATAATATATAGGTTTCTAATAGTTGTGAAAAACTATAGGTCCTCTACCTCCTCCAAAGCCTCTTCCACTGAATCCTCCTCCTTTGAAGCCTCCTCTATTTCCTTTATTTTCTCCATGAAGTGTATTATATTGTAGTCCTTGATTATACTACAATTGCACATTATTGTATTGTGGTGGTGTTGCACACTACTGCACGTTGTTATACTGCGGTGGTGCTCCAAACTATTATGTGTTATTGTACTGCAGTGGCACTGAGAACTGTTGCGCATTGTTATACTATAGCTACTATGCAGGTTGTGATGTCATTAATTTATCTTGTACCCTATATGTATCTGATATCCACTCCTTCATTATCTCCAAGGTTATGTAGTTTGTGTCTTCATGTCCAACTGACTTACAAAAAGTACATAATGTATTCTTTGGTACTCTTTGATACTTTTGCATCATGGGACAATGATAGGGATTATTTCCATGTGTTTTTCATATCTCACACCATGGTTCTCCTAACAATAAAAAAATTTGCATCTCTATTCCTATATATTGTGCAAATGCTAGACACTCATTCTTATCATGACCTTCTTTTCTACAAAGTGTGTAGAAGACATCCTCCCTCTTTTCCTTTCCCTTATTCTGATTTAATTGAAGTGTTAAGTTCTCCAAGTCTTCTCTCAACGCTTCTACAACTCGATTTGTATGCTTATATTGATTTTATTCTAACTATAGAGGTTCTAACAAGGCCTCAACCTGGTTTTGGAACTTTTGTTTCCTGAAAGGATACTTCAAATGTGGAAATACGGAGTTAAAAAATAAATTTATATGCTTCATATCAATAATAGGGAAATTCAACTTACCTTTTAACCTTTTGAACTTCTTATCAACCTCCCAGACTGACCCACCTGGCTTTTGTTTTATCTTGATCATCTCGTTCATAAACTGATCCTATAAACTTGGTTTCTAAAATTCATTTATTAATTGTCTCTTCACCTATGCAATGGTTGTAGGAATTCCCGTTGGATTATTTACTGCGAGACCCATGTACCAATCCAATGCACTGTCCTTGAATGTGATTTCCAACTGTGCAACCTTTGTATCTTCATATGTAATCTTCTTAGATTCCCATATCTTCTCACAAATAAACAAATTCTTTTATGGGTCATCTGACCCTTTTCCTCGGAACTCTAGTAACCTAATAGTTGGATCTTGTCTTGTCATTGTGATGTTTTTTATACTACCACCTCCATATGGTGTAGATATTTTACTATTACTTGCGGATCTTACACTTCTGTTTGAGTTTCCACTGGAAAATATCCTGTAAGAATCCTTCTACCACTAACAAATTGCTCATTAACTATTTTTTCTTCTTCAGATGTCTTAGTCTCACATGGGTTTGTGGGTTCCACACTGTTTCAGATTTGGAATGGAGAGGCTTCTTCTGCGCCATACCCTTGACCTTTGGTTTTCCTCTCATATGTGGTGCGCAAGATTTCCTCTATATTCCATGTCACCCGGAGATCCTCTACCTCTTCCTCATCATTTTCCAAGACCTCTGGTTCGACTACTACCCTATTTTTCTTATTGATATTATACTAGTAGGGTCATTCGCTACGCTTCACTCATGCTTTCCTTATTATTTCCCTGGTATGTTCCTCAACCATGATTATATGGTCCATTGCTTCCTTCTTCTAGCTTCCGTCCAGATCCCTCTTCATATCTTAGATCATCCTTAGTTCTTACCCCAACTCCCCATGTGTGAAAAGTGACTTAGTTGTCTGATTCCATGGTCATCAGGCCTTTATCATGCAATAAGATCGTGGTTGACGTGTAAAGAGACCTAATGTACCTTCCTCTTGGTCCCTTCAAGAATTCTTTCTCTATAGAAGTGTAAGACTTCACAATATCGACTGCATATTTGATGCAAACCCCCCCTGGAGCTCGCGCAACCTCTTAGTCTAGGATTGAATTGTACAGGAGCTGAAGTGGATCTCAGGTCCCCACAAAACCTTTAGAATTCTATCCATAAGCCTTTTCTTCCTTTCCTGTGTGAAAATTAGGGTTCACGAGGGTCTTTTTACTCCAACAGATTATTCACGTGAAATCAGGACTAAAACCTGGGGCTTACAATTTTGAAAGAGACAACTTTAGTGAACCATAACTTCAAGCTTCGAAATATCTTCCCACACTACACTTCAAATATCCTAAATGAAAAATTGGAAAACTCCTAAATGAGTTCTATCCAGAGCTTCGAGACTCTCACGCTCTAGAACTTTGGGCTTCAGAGGTTCTAACCATAACACACTCCAATTCCCCCAAACGTAGAATGGGAGAGCTCCCAAACAACTCTAGGATCGACAGTCCATGCTTCTCCAACAACCAATGGTTGTGATCCACTCTGGTTCTCCAAGATTCGGGAGTTATGAGAATCATACACACACTGACTCTTGAATTGTCGAACGTCGAACTAGCGAAGGGAGAAGATCCACAGTCTAGGTTTCCCCGATGATGAACAACCTGGATTGACTACGAGATTTAGGACTTCAGGGAATTATTCACTTTGCACAAAAAAATACAATTTCTCCCATAGTTTCGAATCACTAAACCACTCGGGGATCGAACGACTTGCACTTCTCCCAACAATTTATGGTTTATATTCACTGTGGGGGTTTGGGCTTCGGGCTTCATGGATTTTTCCTCTTTTACAACAAGCACTTAAAAACTTCTATAACACCGAAGTCTGAAGGACTTGGGGGTTTATCGCCTGCACTCCTTTATACTAATCCAATGACTATGAGGGATTATTATACCTCCCAAATAGATCTCTTTCATTCTCTTTTAAAAAAAGATATTTCTTCTCTTTGGGGAATTATTCTCGCTACCCTTCCTTGATATTTTTCACTTGAATGACTTAGACTCTATCACACACATCATGCTTCCCTCCTGAGATTTCCTCTTGAAATATGTGAACCTTGGCACACACTTTGAGCTTCCCTCCTAAACTTGGGACTTGAAGAAATCACCTACTCACTCCTTGTGCTATCTCTCCTTTGAGATTTCTCAACACTTAGAAAAGTGTAGAATCTGTGCACCCTTTGCACTAGTATCCCCTCTAAGATTTTTTACTCCTATGATTATAGGCACACTCCTTGCGCTCGCTCTGCGTAAACTTACACAATCTCTCCTGGGCTACTAAACCAATATTGATTCAGCCTTCGCACTCCTTGTGTGAGCATTGTGCACTCCTTGCACCGATATTTTAGAAGAGAAAAAATTGAAACTTAACTTAACATTGAAGATTCATTCAACAAACCATTTATATGCACACACACACATAAAACACGGAGATAAATAACATAGCATTTACCAAGTTACTCAAAGACAAGCAAGCTCAGAAATTGAAAACAATTCTCTCTTGTTCTATATTCCTTCAAGAAATATTTACAAGGGTTTTCAACAGCTCTTCAATATCTTTCAGCTTCATCTTTCAAAAAACTACTAAAACCAACATTTTGGCATAGATTACATTGATTTATACATGAGGGGGATCCTTGAGCCTTCCCTCCATACTACTTTAGTGCTTTCATATCACAATTAAAAGCATCGCACTACGAGGCTTATTACAATCAATGAAATATTACAATCTAGATATGAGTCGATGCTCAAAAGGTGTACATCCTACAAACATTAAAGGAAAATGCAATCCCATGGAGAACATACAATGTCTCTAGCTTCAAGATCTCATGGGATATTTAATTACAAGTGTTGAAAATTTAAAGTGACGCGCCCTCCTTGTGTTACACATCAAAATTCCTCACTTAGATAATGCCACATTCTCACTGTGTCACATTCTCATCACGTAAGTGTCCCATCATGAAAAAAACCATGAAAACACTTGACACAACCCCTAAAACATGTTGGAAGAAGAAGTCCCATGATTTTATAGTCAAAACAAAGTGTTCTTCTATGGGAATTGATAATCTTAACAACTTTTGGAAGATCAACGCTCCCCTGCTCATATGCAGGGAGCACTATCGCTCTTTTTCTATCTAGCATGGGGCATTGTAGAAATCTTCTTCCCATTGTAAGGGAGCATCGAATTGGTT
This sequence comes from Picea sitchensis, assembly GCA_010110895.2. Taxonomy (NCBI): domain Eukaryota; kingdom Viridiplantae; phylum Streptophyta; class Pinopsida; order Pinales; family Pinaceae; genus Picea; species Picea sitchensis. The sequence continues at coordinate 213,294 of SNQJ01S0007844.1, read as the reverse complement.
GAGAATATATTGGAAGAAATCCCATTTTCTCTAAGGACATGTATGGATGGGTGGAGTTGGTTTGGCTCGAATCTAACCCTCAGGATGCACCTAAGGGAGATATCACAACTGATGGAGTCATATCCTCAACTAATCCCAAATATAACCAAGGTGGTTGAGCCACTCAAATCCTATAAAAGGAGGCATTATAATGGTGAACAAGGAGGAAACATAATCAACAAAGCATTGTTATTATGATCGTGGATCTTTTGAGCTAGGGTTTGGACGAGGAGGACTTGGAGAGGCTACTGCAACATCATATGAAGGTTGTAAGTGTCTTTTTAAAGTTCTCATCAATATACTTGGCCTATTTCCTTGTAGTATGTGTTCACATGTACTTGTCTATGCTTGTTTTAATCTTTGATAGATAGATCAATTTTGTCTAATCCATTAGAGTAGGAGATAGTTGTTTGTCTCTTGTCATCCACTACAGGTATTGTTCAGAACTCGCGGATTGGAGCAACGTGGACAAACTTCAAAAGTGAGGTACATCATACTATCCCTCCTCTCTTGTTTTGATGGGAATAATTTATTATAGGAATGGTAGTGTCCAAAGGTAGTTTTTTGTCTTGGTATAGGGGCCTTTACTCAAAGGGAAGATTCATCTATTCACAGGGAAATTATTCCGTGATAGAAATTGGAGACTCCACTAGGGAAGGTCATTGACTTGTCTTTCCTTAGATCATCTTATATTTTTTCCATCTTCAGATATTATTTGTTGTTTGTTTCTGATCTACTTCCCTTTCTCTCTTCTTCATTGAATATTTCACAAAGTCTTTGGCAAAGTTTTATGAGTTTTTATCCTCTTTTCTTCGTTTTTGGGAAGTGTGGCGCTTCTCTACTGTATACACCAGAGTACTAATTTATTTTAAATGATCCTATGTATTGTATATCATATCATTGTAGCACTCTTTCCCTTCGGAAACAAGAGAATTGATCTCCTTTTCTGGGTTTTCTGCCCCTTTCTACTCACTTTTTCCCAGTCTAATCCTAAGGAGATTTTTGCTCAAAGACCTTTTGAATACTCTTGAATTTGTTTTACTAAGAGTTGGGAATTTATCACTCATTTTTGTTTATCCTTTAGGTATGAAAATTTTCTCTTAGTTGTGGTCCCCTTGGGTTAACATGATCCCTTGGTTCTTTTTTCCTTTTGATTTTATCTGATCTTCATCTCGTAAAGCTTTCAAATTGCTTGACTATTTAGGATTATTCATCAAATAAGGTGTTATAACCCTAAATTGCACCACACATGATTACTTAGGCATCAAGCCAACTCATATCCCTTCATTTCCAAAACATCTGCTGAACAACTCTTTGGAAATCCTCTTGTGTCAAGGCCCACGCGCCCTAACCTATTACTGCGCGCGTGTGCACGCTGGCAGGCCCACTACAGCCCACGTGTACCTAACAAATCACAAAAAAAGGAAAGTTGTCGATGGAACAAAAAGCTATGGGTCAGTTAACTAAAACTCCCGGCCATGCATGGCCAAGGGTTCGTCCAAAACCCTAGCTCCTTCTAGCCTATAAAAGAAGGGGTAGGGGTACCATTTGGAAGAGGAAAAAATATAGCGAAGAAACTCTACCCATTTACGTAATCCATTGTCCCAACCCTTTATCCTTTCCTCATGCCAAAGGATATTTAACGCAAATCAGTTGGAGGAAAGAAGAAGAGGAGCCCAGGATCAGGATCAAGGAGGGGTGGCCAGTCTTGACTTTGATTATAAGTTGATTCATTTTCCAAGTAATAAAAGAATACTTTTCCCGTCCCAATGCATGAGTTATCTATGGTTTGGTTAATTTATTCTTAATTTCTAACCCTTTAGTAGAGAAGTAGCATGCATGCATAGTTGTTATTTGTCTTGATTGTAGGTTATCTGTGGAAGGAGCGACGTAAGCAAGTGGCCAAAGCACAACGGAGGATCTACATCAAACGCCAGGAATAAGGTTGGTGGTTCTCTTCATGCTTGTATTGTGAAGGAGGGGTTTAAGTTTTGGGTTGTAGGTTAAAAGTCATTTCTTTACGGTCAAAATATGCATGCAAGTCTGACCCTAGTTTTCTAGTCCGTAGGGTATTTTTTCCAACAACACAATTGGCGACCATACTGGGGAAGATACTCTTTAGGGTTTATGGATTTATTTGAGTTTTTGGGTAGTTTAAAGATTAGGTTCTGTTTTTTTTTTCTTTTCCTGTCTTTTTCTGTAAGGTCTGAGCTAGCAAGGATCCTGGTTCTTCATACCAGTTTTCCCTGACTTTTGCTTGACGGTAATTGTTGGGACACACAGAGGTACATGCGACCTATAGAAGGCTTGCACGTGTGTAATCGTGCCCTATACTCTTGCAGCCCGCGTGTGAACGCTAACTGTAGGGATAACAGTAGCGTGTAGGAGTTCAGAGAACTTTTGAGGCAGTCCACCTCTTCCCTGTCAGAATTATACATTATCAGGGGGTTTTCTGGAATCCTGTCTGGGTCATGCTAGTTCACAGTCCTAGTTCAGATTGCTTTTTCCGCCTTATTATTCCTTGCATTATTTTTTCTTTTCTGTTAGAAAAAGCATCCAAGCCTTCAAGGGACCCTGGTTGTCAATACCAGAGGCCTCTTCCTGGTCTAGACTGCCTGTTTTTATTTTTGTCTTAGAAGTTATACATACACGCGGCCTATACAAGGTCAGCCTGCGTGTACACGCGTCCTGTTTCAGCTCAGCTTGCGTTCGCACGTGTGTTGTTTTAGTGACAGTAGCGTGCTTGACAGGCTACTTTTTGTTCAGGGTGGGGCAGTCATCCCCTCCTTTGATGAGAAGTATTCCTCTCGGGTGTTTGAGTCTAGGGTTGAACAGTCATTTGGTTAGGTCATATTACCCTTAGCCTACTTTTTCTCAAGTGATAGTTGACAGAAAATATAAAAGAAAAAAAAATTGTTATGGTTTTTAGACAAGTGTAAGAGTCTTTGTTTTCTTGATTGCCATTGCATGTATTTACTCTGATTCTTTGCGATCTGCGCTTTAAGCCAAAAATTTGTTTTTCTTGTTTTTGTGCTTGTCGGTATTTTCCCTTTGTCGCTTTACTAGCACTTAAATAAAAACAAAAAAAAAAATCTCTTTTCATTTTCTTCTTTGTTTGAGGAGTGTGTTTCTGCATCATTAGCTAGGGAGAAATATTTTATTTTGTAAGTTTTTGCAGCGCATTTAGAGCATAAGTAGCTCGTAGTCGAGTGAAATTCCTTCATGTTTGCTGCATAAAATCTTAGAAAAATTGAAAAGAAAAAGAAATCTTTCTTTGTGAAAAGTTGTTGAAATTTTTGCATTTAGTAAAAGTCTTTTGTTTCCAGTTTTTCATTCATTTTTGCTTTCGTCTTTACACACCATCATTTTCACTCTCATACCCTTTGACGTAAGAAAGACCATAAAATCAATGCTAATTTAAAATCCATTAGACTTTTTGTTTGTAGGGTTCACAAACTAGTTCAAGATTAGGGCCTTGGATTAGGTTGGAGAGGAAACTCTCCAAGGCCATTCAAAACCAAACATTGGAGTCTGTGATAGGGAGTGTAGAAGTCCAGTTTCGTGGAAGTTATCCAGGACCCCCCTCTAACACAAGGGATAAACACGAGGTCGCATTCCGAAAGGTAGCGGAGATAACCCCTCCAAAGCCGGACCAATCGTAGTGGAGAACACATATCGAGGGTTTGTTTTGGGATTCTGTCATTTGCATTTGCCATGGGGCTTCGTGGGTCTCGAATCCATTTGAGGTCCTCAGTTGTCTTCTGGACCATTTTCTCTCGATACCCTTGACAGGTTTCGGGCTTGATACCCTGCTCATTGTGGTCTACCCGACTTTCGATTGTACCCGCCTGGTGACTGTTTATGTGCTGGCAACCTAGTTGCCAATCTTTTTAGGGACATACACAGGTGATTGTGGGGGTATACCACGGTACCTAGGACAGATATCGGACCATGCTTTGCAGAGTATAACTGGAGTGTGCTTCCATGTTCGAGTTTCACTTGCACCGGTAAGTTTCTCTAGTGTTGGTTGTTGTAACTGTTCTTCCAAATAGTTTAGTGATTGCTCGTCTTATCTCTTAGGGGCTTATTTTTTAGTGTGTGTTACTGTTTGAACATGTAGAATACCTTACCATGTATTGGATCTTCTCACATAGTGGAGGATCCCTAGCTCTGCTGGTCACGAAGGCTTCTGGGCCTGCCGCCGATTATACTAGAGCCACCCCCGCCACCATTGAGGCGAAAGCTAGACCAACAAGGGTCTTTTGAAGCGACCGGGTTACAAACCATTGTGCCCGAACAACTCCCGGAGGAATCAACCGCCAATCTTGGTTCGATTGAAACCCCAACCACTGATACCTGGCCACTAGTTATTGTACCAATCCAATTTTACGAAATCCTGTCAGTGCCTCACACAGCTATGGAAACAAACGTTGTTACTTCTGTTGAGAATTCTTCCATTCCCACCACAGTTGCTACCACAGGAGAAGCATCTCCTAACTTACCGTCATCGGTCTGAGCCACCATGGTATCGACCGCAACTATGTCGCACAGTGGACCGAACCCGTTTATGACGGCGGCCACATCCCCCTTCACACCTAGTGCGACGGGCCCTTCGTTCTCATACGGTATTCCTAGTTCGGGTACAAGTCCTGCACTCACTTACTCCACTTTACAGAATTTGGGTTTGGGGGCAGGGAGCTCTAACACTCCTCTTCAAGGTCAACTTGGGGGCACTCCTGTCCCTTTTAATGCTTTTCCTTACGCTGGAGGTCACATCCCTCCTTCGTCCCCTTCGCTTGGTGGTCTGCATCAACAGTCCACTAGGCAGCCTATACACACTAGTTTATTTGGAGCCAGGAGTCAAGGAACACCTGCGCACAGTATATCGGTAGGTTCATCACCATTTGTTTGGAATGGGACGTTTGGTAACAACACTTTCACATCCATCGCTTTCTCGTCTGGGGGCAATCCTATTTTTGGACAGTCTACTCTTGCGCAGGGTACTACTCCTGCACAGGGGGCACATATAGAAGGACCTTGGAACTCAGGACAAGGATCCGTTCCCTCCTCTGGAATGTCGCTCTGGGGTAATTCTTTCCACAATCAATGGAACCCTGGACAGACTTCTATGCCTCTCCCATCAGGACCGGCATGGGGTAATCCTTCCCAAAGTCCTTCAAACAAGATGCATACCCAACACCCTATGACCTTTATGGGAAATCAGCCAATGATGTCTCCACAGATGCAAAATCCTTACACTGGTCAGGGCCATGGTTTCTACCAGAATTCGGGCCAGCAGCCAAACTTTTCCTGGCAACCTGGTGCCAGTCAAACTCCAGGACCCTTTTTCCTAAGTTATCAGCAGCAACCCAAACTACCATTCCTAGCGACGTTACACTTGCTAGATTTGACAAGGTTGTTAAATGACCCTATTTATCACGATCCACGTTGGCCTCTTATGCCAACTAAGTTGCCTTCGGACATTCCAAAGTTTGAGGCCAAGCCTAATGAAGATCCAGGTGATCATGTGACTACCTTCCATCTTTGGTGTTCATCTAAATAATTAAAAGATGACTCCGTACAGTTGCGATTGTTTCAACGCACTCTTATCGGGAGTGTCGCGAAATGGTACATTGAGCTCGATCACCCACGATACTCTTCTTTTGGTGAACTGGCGATGGCCTTCCTAAACCATTTCCAATTACCTATGAGATATGACGCTGGCACAGAGTTTCTCACCAATTTCAAACAGACAACAGCAGACCATATCTCTGATCATATCTGAGAGTGGAGATGCCAGAAGAGTCTAATTAAAGTACCAGTCCCACCAACATTCCTACTTGAGTGGTTCCTTAAGTCTCTGGTCCCACAATTATCCAAAGACGTCGCAACTTTTGGGGTTTTCTCCGAAGAAGATGCCATCATGAGGGCTCAACAGTTTGAGCTCATTTATTCTCAATCTAGTTTATTATACAACATCCTGCCGGATGCACCACGATCGTTACTGGATAAAACTAGATAGAGAGTTGGACCACATGCTGATGGTATTGTTGGTTCAGCACAAACCAAGCCTGCTGAGCAATTGACAAAACAATTGCAACAGTTATCTATACAACACTCAATGGCTAGCCAGACTACTGCTTTGGCTGCTCCTCCTACCCAAACGTCAGACGTACACTCTGTGCAGACAACTAACCCCAAGGCCACCCAACAGCCTGAAGGGAAGAAAAAACAACGAAAGACGGGTAAGGGGGATAAAAAACCCACTGATAATGTTGGTGGGGACACTACAGAAAAAAGGAAGGTGAGGTATCCGTGAAACTTGTGTGCGGAAGACCACCCGACCCATCTTTGTCCTTGACTTGCAGAGGCCCAAACGTTTGTCACACAACAACAACAAGCAGTGTTGACTAACCCTTTTCAACATGGGCAAAATTTAACTCAAGCCTCTACAAGTGCCGAAGGGGGCAGCCAAGAAACCTGGCCTCCTCCAAACAATCCCTCATCCATGAACGTATATATGGTTAGGGGTGATGCTTTCATAACAACTAGAGCACACGACTATAGTAAACCAAGCGCCTCTGAGAAGGGTAAAGAAGCTAAGCTTCCTTCTCTTCCTCTACAGATCGAGAAGATGTTGGGAGAAATTATGACCCGCATTCCAAAGGGTGCGTTTAAAAAAGATTCTCACAACCCAAATGCAAGGGCCACCCAGAATTACTCTATGGTGGAAGATTTATCATAGACCCCTTATGCGATGTCTGCTTTGGAGGTCCTCCAAAGCTTCCCTACTCAGAGGAAAGCCTTGTTAACCGCTTTGGGCTCTACTGAGACTTGTAACCTAGATAACATCATGTTAGATACAACCGACTTAAAACCTCATCTACCTTAACACGTAGCATTTTAGATAGTAGTGGTTCATCCCATGAAAACTTTTACATGACATGCGTTATGTCGTTAGCATGTTGGAAGGCCATTGGCCAACCCGCTTTGTCTCCTTCACCTACTCTCCTCACTTCTTTCGATGGTCATTCTTTCCGACCACATGGCATCATTCCTTCTTTCCCTGTGCAGTTAGGAGGGAAAACTGTGTGCATCGAAGTGGAAGTAGTCGATGCTCCCCTCGACTATAACCTCTTGTTAGGAAGGAGTTGGACTTATGCTATGCAAGATGTGGTTGCTACAATTTTCTGAGTCTTTTTGTTTCCACACGAGGGTCGGATAGTGACCATTGATCAATTGTCTTTCTCTAGGCCTGACTCATCATTGGGGGCATCCACGGTACCTATGATTGATAATCCTCAACCAGGTGTCGTTAATGTAGGAGTTGGTTTGTGCCCATCTTTGATGGGTACCTTCGATTACCCACCTCCTCATGACGATGTCAAGTTTATATCTAATCACCATAAGGTTGATATTTTTCAAGTTTCGTCGTTCCGCACAACTTACTTTGAGGATCCTTGGATTCTTCCTTCCCCATCAGCCCCGATGGATGAGACAGGGCACCCCGACATTTCCATGCCCTTGTCAGCCACTGAGGTAGCGTACTCTTTAGTCCAGCAAGCCTCGGCTAACCCCGATCTGACTCTGGCACAAGAGTTGGATCCACTTCTAGAGCCTATTTGGGATCAGGGTTCTCTTGCTAATGTCGATTCGTTAGACTTAGTCTTGCCTTCAGACGAAGCTATAATTGAAGCAATGACTAGTCTGGACAAACCTTGGGAAGATCTTCATCACAGATCATATTTCCTCCCAGAGTTAAGCCGAATTGAGGCAGGAGAATTCACTGTTACCATGACGGGAGATCAGCCATGTCCTATTAATCTTTTAGATATGCAAGAAATTTATGTTGAGGGTAATATGGAAAATATCGCTGAAAATGTACCCATCAACATCTCCTGAAACCCTGGCATCATGGAGAATGTCTTCGTCGGAGCAGATTTCTCCCCTGAAGAGATTCAAATTTACACAGATCTTTTCAAAGAATTCCGCTACGTTTTTGCTTGGTCTTATGAGGAAATGCCAGGTATCGATCTGAAAATAGTTGAACATGATATCACAACGTATCCTGATGCTAAGCCTGTTCGACAAAAGATTTGTCCAGTCAATCCTAAGAAAGCAGCAGCCATCAAGATTGAGGTTGAGAAATTTCTCAAGGCAGGTTTCATTTATCCTATTCATTTGACTCAATGAATGTCAAACCCCATGTCGGTCAATAAAAAATAAGGCACGATTCGTGTATGTACCGATTTCCGTGATTTGAACAAGGCATGTCCAAAAGATAATTTTCCAACATCATTCATTGACCAGAGCATTGATGAATGTGCCGGTTGTGAAGCCTTTTCGTTCATGGATGGTTTTTTGGGATATAATCAAGTCCAAATAAAACCTGAGGACCAACACAAAACGACATTCATTTGTCCGTGGGGTACATTCGCCTATCGTAAGATGCCTTTTGGCCTTAAAAATGATGGAGCCACATTCCAGCGAGCCATGTCTTTTGCATTTCACGACCTCAAACATATAGTCGAGGCCTATCTAGATGATTTAGCATCACGCTCTCACAAGTGAAAGGATCATCCTACGCACCTCAGACTAATCTTCGAACGTTGTCGCTACTTCAGGGTTTGCTTGAATCCCAACAAGTGCAGCTTCTGCGTAACGTCAGGACGTTTGTTAGGTTTCATCGTTTCAACAATAGGGATCATGGTAGATCCTCTTAAGGTGGAGGCGATAATCCAGTTCCCCCCCCCACGTACAATCCTACAACTTCAAAGTCTACAAGGCAAGGCGAACTTCTTACGACGCTTCACTGCCAACTATGCCGAAATCACCAAGGGATTTATGCGTTTTCTAAATAAAGATGTTCCTTTTTTCTGGGACAAAGCTGCTCAACGCTTTTTTGACGCATTAAAACATGCCCTCACAACCGCACCTCTGCTACAACCACCTAATTATAACAAATATTTCTTATTATATATGGCTGCCACAGAGTCAACCATAGGCATGGTTTTAGTTCAGGAAGATGATTTGTTTTCAGAATACATGATCTATTACCTGAGCCGAGGCCTCGTAGGACCGGAACTTAATTATTCCCATCTCGAAAAACTTGTGTTGGCAGCCATTCATGTTGTTCAACGGTTTCGTCACTATGTTCTGTTTCGCAAGACCACCATCGTTGCTGTCATGAATCCATTCCAGTACATGTTGACATGATGAGTTATCGGCGAAAAAATCAGTAGGTGGATGGTCATCCTCCAATAATTTGACTTAGACTTCGTTTCAGCAAAATCCAAGAAGTCATTGGTCTTCGCAGAACTTATTTCGGAACTTCCGGTTGACTCAGGTGATGTTGTGCCTAAGGAATCGCCTATCCGAGGGGATATATTTTTGATTGAATCTTCAGACCCCTGGTATGGAGATATACTTATCTATCTCCATACTTTGAAGTTCCCCACCTCTGCTTCTCGTGATGAGCATCGGCGGATACACCATCAGGCTAAGAATTATCTCATACTCGATGATACGTTGTATGAGAGAGGTGTAGACTGCATCTTGCATCGATGTTTCACTCATGAGGAGGTCGTCATAGTGCTCAACGATTGTCATACTAGAGCTTGTGGTGGTCATTTATCTAGGTTGGCAATAGCCCAAAATATTCTACGAGCAAGTTACTTATGGACGACACTTATCAAAGATTGTATCGAATTGGTCAAGAAGTGCTATTCGTGCCAAGTCTTCTCCCGGAAGATGAGGGCACATCCTGCTCCTATGTTTCCTGTCATCACAGTTGGTCCCTTCACTAAGTGGGGGATTGATTACACTACATTCAACCCCCCGTCAGCAAGGGGGCATCGCTATATCATCGTGGTTGTCGACTACTTCACTAGGTGGGTCGAGGCTATGCCAATGTTTAAAGATGATGGAGAGACTGCAACTCTCTTCTTATTCAATCATATCATAGCAAGGTTCGACGTCCCGAGAGATATTGTCACTGACCATGGCAGTCACTTTCAAAACCAAATGATGGCCGAATTAACATCAAAGCTTGGGTTACGGCAGGAACACTCATCACCTTACTACCCCCAAGCCAATGGGCAGGTGGAAGATGTAAACAAAACTCTTAAGACGATTCTATAGCGAACTATCAACTCAGCTAAGTCAAATTGGCATTTGATGTTATACTCGACATTATGGGCTTACCGAACATCTGTTAAGACCGCAACAGGTTTCTCACCTTTCTAACTCGTTTATGGGCTAGAGGCAGTCTTGCCCATCGAATGTCAAATCCCATCTCTGAAATTGGCATTACAGTTATTGCCAGACACTTCTCCACTTGAAGAACGGTTAGTACACCTTGAGAAGCTAGATGAACAGTGTCGCGATGCGGCTCTGGCCAACGAGGCTCATAAACATAAGGTCAAGTGTCAATATGATAGGTTCGTTCGTCCTCAGATTTTTTCTGAGGGCGACCTTGTCCTGGTCTATGACCAAGACAAGGACCCCCTGGGGGCAGGAAAGTTTAAACCCATGTGGTTCAGAACCTTCATTATAAAAGAGGTATTAAAAAAGGGCGCTTATCGTTTGGTTGATTTTTAAGGGAATGCCTTGGCGGAGCCTAGAAATGGGCTCTACCTCAAGAAGTATTACTCATAGATAGGTCACTGTGGGTAACTTTTTGTAACATATGTATAGTCTTTGTACTATTAATTTTTTACGTTTCTTTTAAAAGTATTATGGACGTGTCATTGATGTTATCTTTCGTCAATATGGCATATGTCAAGTGAGTCCGAGGTGTTCATTGGGTATGCGAACAGTGATAGTCAACACACATGGAGGCTTGCCTCCACAGCTTGGGTAATCTTTACACCCCAGGGTCAGTTGTTATCTTCCATAGGTATATGCTTAGGTGACACCACAAATAATGTCGCCGAGTATAGTGCAGTTATTGAGTTGCTTCGTGATGCCTTGTCATTGGGTATCTCTCATCTCTGGGTCTATCTCGATGCTCAACTGGTTGTGTCACAGCTAAAAAGAATATATCGAGTTCATGATCCAACTTTACACGGATGATTCCTTAGAGTACGTCTCTTAGAACACAACTTTGATCATATTACATATTTTCATGTTCCTAGGAGATTAAACCAAATCAAAGATACTCTAGCTAATCACATTTTAGATTGACATCTTTCCCACATATAAAAGAACATGGACATAAACATGTAAATACATTTTTGCACACGGAATCCATAAGACACAAAAAGATAAAAACCATATATAAACATCACAAAATACTCAGAGTACATAGATGGACGCAAGTGCCTCAAAAATGGGAACAGTAACGAGTCACCGGGTTTATGCCCTCAAAAAATATATATAAGTAGGTGCTTGTGGCACATAAAGAGTCTAAATATGTTCAGGGCCTATGGGCCCTGTTATAATCATCTACAGCACAGGCTAAACGCCTAAACAATTGGACCCATGTCCAAGGTGCCCCCATAACATGAGGTTGCATGGATGGCGGCAGGTCTTCTATCTCTGCCATCGGGACTGTGTGAGTGAGCGCAGTGAAGTTCCACTCAATACGTCTAAGGACCCTCTCGGCCTCTCCGGCTGGGAGGTTCCCTACTACTACTTCTCCCCCAACGGCAGTAACCGTGGATTCTAGTCGTGGACGACGCATGTTTCGTGCATAGTCGGCAGGTCGCACGGGTCCCACATCTGCATACAACAAATGTTTACCTGTCAAATACTCTGGCATACAAAAAAAAATGATATATATAACAAAAAGACATAAAAATTACATATGCAAACAAAAAAACAACAAAGGTGGAGACATCTCCCCTCACTCCTCACCAGGAGGCACGGGTATCTTTGGGTCTCTAGAGAAGTCTATCCCAGCATATGGGTAGTCCTCGATAGCGGGGATCTGTCGTGATAGCCAAGCAAAAAAGTCTTCGTCGAAGGCCTCAACGGTCCTTCCACCACCCTGTCGCGGCAGTAATACTGCCCATCTACACACTGCAGGGAAAGAGGCCAGATGTCCTCGTACTACAACCCGAGGATTGAAACATAGAACTCTCTCGAAAAAGAACGAACACAAGATAGTCCCGAACCCGAAGTTCCTCTGTGTCTGCTGTGAACAATCTATCAATTACCTCTTCATACACTCCAGTAGTGTGATACTCCAATCAAAAATTTGTGCATTCATGCACTGGATAACACAGTTCATCTGTGCGCATGAAGCCTGATGCACGACCGCTGAGCCGGTAATCCTCCCAATAAGTAACAAGATAGTCTGTAGTGCTAAGTTGGTAATCTTGCTAATGGGTACATGGGAACCTGTACGTTCGGTCCCAGCCTCACAGTACTCAGCTATCAACTCTGAGATCTTGCTCAGCCCCACAGGGAACATATATGTTGCCTGAGTCTTATCACTTGTCGTGTTATTGTCCAAGGGAAGTTTGTCACTAAGCCCAAGTTAGCCCCTCTGCAATATGTCTCTTGTCTGCATACCCGACCATCCTGAACGTCCAATCAAGTCCTTGTTAGAAATCACTGAAGCCTTCAGTCCGATCATCAATATTATCAAGTCCATAACCGACGAGCCGTCTAAGACCTCTACGTAGTGCAGTTGTACACTCATATTACACTCCTACCCGAGTTTTAGAAGATTTTGAAGTTATTTCTCGACCTTTGAAGTACAGCCATCAGGCCGAATCAGCTTCTGGAAGATGGGTACTCTATATGTATATCTTTCTGATTTCGAGATGTAGCTCCGCTGTGTATTATTCGCGGCTACTCTTTATAGTTATTTGACATGGATCTACAGTGTATTTGATTGGTAGCCATGGTTCTATTTTATCCCGAGCATGGGTATGCCCGCCTCGGTGAGACATTTGTTATTTTGCAAATGGAACCTCCTGGTTCCTGATCCTTGGGCTCACTCATTCAGCACATTAGTAAAGATTGGTAAAAGATTGGTAATGTATTTCGGCCATCAGATGCTCTTCTGACCTCACACATTAGGGGGCATATGTTATAACCCTAAATTGAACCACACATGCTTATCTAGGCATCAGGCCAACTCATATCCCTTCATTGCCAAAACATCTACTGAACAACGATTTGGAAATCCTCTTGTGTCAAGGCCCACGTGCCCTAACCTATTACTACGCGTGTGTGCACGCTGGCAGGCCCACTATAGCCCGCATGTACCTAACAAATATCAAAAAGAGGAAAGTTGTCGATGGAACAAAAAGCTATGGGTCAGTTAACTGAAACTCCCGGCCATGCATGGCCGAGGGTTCGTCCAAAACCCTAGATCCTTCTAGCCTATAAAAGAAGGGGTAGGGGTACCATTTAGAAGAGGAAAAAATATAGCGAAGAAACTCTACCCATTTACGTAATCCATTGTCCCAACCTTTTAGCCTTTCCTCATGCCAAAGGAGATTTAACGCAAAGTAGTTGGAGGACAGAAGAAGAGGATCCCAGGATCAGGATCAAGGATCAGTGGCTGGTCTCGACTTTGATTGTAAGTTGATTCATTTTTCAAGTAATAAAAGAATACTTTTCCCGTCCCAATGCATGAGTTATCTATGGTTTGGTTAATTTATGCTTAATTTCTAACCCTTTAGTAGATAAGTATCATGCATGCATAGTTGTTATTTGTCTTGATTGCAGGTTATTTGTGGAAGGAGCAACGCAAGCAAGTGATCAAAGCACAACGGAGGATCTACATCAAACACCAGGAATAAGGTTGGTGGTTCTCTTCATGCTTGTATTGTGAAGGAGGGGTTTAAGTTTTGGGTTGTAGGTTAAAAGTCATTTATTTACGGTCAAAATCTGCATGCAAGTCTGACCCTAGTTTGCTAGTACGTAGGGTATTTTTCCCAACAATAGAAGGTTTGCAAAGGTTCCTTGGTTTTGAGCCTTCTTGTATTTATTTGAAACATATCACTTTTTGGATGATTAGGACTCTTATGACAACCTATCTTGATTTATGTCTCTTGCGGCTCTTCGTTTGAGGATTTTCATGAGTTCTTATCTTCTTTCTCTTTTGAATATTTGAGTTCTTGATTGAACGAGTTATCATACTTGTTTCTTTCAGTTCTCATTTCCTTTGAGTTCATTCTTTGTTTGAAATATTTTTTCTTCGTGTCTTTTGTATCTGCATTCAACTCTTTCATTTTGATTGAAAGTAATGAAGCATTAAAGGATTTACATTTTCTTTTTTTTTAAATCAAATAAAGAAGATAATTGTGTTCTTGCTTTTGGGTAGTGTAGTAGATTGCATTTGGGAATTGGTTGTTTTTGTTGAAGAAATTTGAACATCTTCTCCATCCTGTATGTATGATTCATTGAATAAAAAGATTTGCATCTCATTATTCTGCATTATTTTGGAGTCAAGTTTAAAATATCATAAGTTTCACTTTCACACCCTTGAGTAAACAACAACCCTAAAATGAAGAACTTATAAAATTGATCATATACTTTTATATTATCTGGTAGCGAACCTACATTAGGTTAAAGTGTAGGGATTTGGAATAGGTTGTGAGGATAAATTTACAAATCCATCATACAATCATAAAATCTTGTGCTTAGGAGCAGTAAATCCAATTGTTCATATAAGAATATTCGGGATCCTCCTCTCACACAAGGGTTAAACACAAGGTCATGTGCGGGAGAGCAGCGAATATTTCCCCTCCAAAACTTAACCCACATAGCAGAAATATTTTATATTGGGGGTTCTTCCTGAGAAACGAATGGTTTCATTTGGTCTCAAAGCTTCGTGAATCCCAAATTCGTTCGGGGTTCTCAGTAGTATTTTGGTCTTCTCATCTTCAGTTCTCTTGAAGAATTTTGGACTTATTATCCTACCCATACATTCCTTCCCGACTATCGAATGTACTCGCCCAGAGGTTGACTCTAAGTTGGTAAACTTAGTGGCCTATATTTGTAGGGTTGATACAGAAGGTGACAGTGAAGGGGAGTCTTCTCCGTACCTGGGTCAGACATTGGTCAAAATCAATCGGTCTCCTTGGAGGGTACACCCACGAGTAAAATTGTCTGGGAACTTGCACTGAGGTGTAAGTCCATTAAGAATGTTTCCAACATAACTAATCCAACTGCTCTATCCCAACCCCTTCCTATATTTATCTCACGATGTTGGATTTCATCAAAAACTAGTGGTTTGATTGTGTGAAGGTTTGTTTGATTGTTTTCTTCTTAGATTTGTAGCGTCTGATGATTGTTTTCCTTAGTGGACCTTAGGTCGAGTCAGTGTCAATCACATACATTACTAGGAGTACCAACGAAGGAACCCCTTTTCCCAAGGAACCTTTCTCCTTTCCTTCTTTTGGAAACATTGGTCCTTCATGCATTTCCACACTAAGTCTTCTAGGACTCATCATCGGGTTACCGAATTGGTTGTTCCCCACTCCAATGATCTCAACTTTTCCTAGTGATTCGAATGCACCTAATGCTTTGGATGTAAGAACAACACCCACAAATCAACCTCATGTCGACCTTTCACCTTCTTCACCCGTTAGGTCTCCTTCCCTTTCTCCTTTACACCTAGTGAAATCTCTAAAGAAGGTAGCCAGATTGATAAGAAGAAGAAGAAATAGAAGGGGAAGAATAAGAAGAATTAAAAAGAGACCAAGCCTCCAATTGCAACATATCATGTTGGATCTGAGAAACCAACTATTGTTAATTGTATTGGGAGTGTTGATAAAGTATACAAGTCTAAAATGAAGAATCCTAAACCCAAATTCCCTTGCAGGATTTGTAAATGCGTTGAACCTGCACGAAATATATCTAGCTAGAAAATACCACATACATTTGCAGACAGAAATTGAGAAAGAAGAAGCAAGAGAGAAAGAATGGAAGAATTCTCATTAACCATATTCCACACTCAAAGAGTGAATAATTTAAAATAGATATATGATAAAGGAGTAACTAATGTGCCATAGTGGTGGTCTAGAGTGATCTGGACACACACCAACAGTTACAGGAGTAAACTTCCACCTAGTCTAATCTCTCGGGAAGTTACAGGAGTGCACTACCACCTAGTCTGAGTTAACTAGTCTATCAGTCTTTAGTTAACCGACTGAAAAGTAGTGAAGTGAGGAGGAGATTAGGGAATCAAGAGTAATGTGATATTCTGGTAATGATCCCAAGGACTATGCGCATTATCTGGTGATGATCTCAATGCTGCATGGACATAATTCTGATGTAGCATCTAGAATCCACTCAACTGATCAAACTGAAGTAAAACCTAAAGAGAATGTTGTCCCTAGAGGAATATTCTTCCTAAAATATAAGAGAATGAATAATGACAAATAAACAAGGAAAAAACTTAGGAAAAATAAATCCTAGTTGTGTGTGAAGTAACACCAACACCCCCCTGAACATCACTATGGTGAAAATAAAGAATGGGTCCCGACAACGAGGCCATGTTAGGCACCCAAATACAAAAGATACACTAAAATAAAAGAGTAAAGAGGGAAAAACTCATGGGAAAACCCCCCTCTCAAATTATAATACATTAAAAAAAATGAGAAGGAACAAAAAAACAGTTGCTAAGGAACCATGTCCTTCACACTAAGAAGACCTCACAACTGTGAAAGTGTGTGCTCATTGAAGATTTTGTTGAAGATGTAGATGTATGCACAGATATGATGAAGTATATGAACCATTGAGATGTCCATACATGTCCACTTTCTCTTCTTGTAATGAATAAGATCCAAATAAAGTTTGGATGAAACTTTGAAAATCGTGCGGCCGTTTTTGAAAAAACACTGAAATTTTATTGATTTTAAAATGATCATAACTTCACTTCCCGAACTCCGTTTCAGGCGATTTGTTTTTTGAAATTGGATATTTTCTCGAGAGGAATTCAAATATCCAAAGTTTTTCTACAAATTTTTCTCAAAAAATATCATAATTGAGTCTGATGTGCGTGGCTCTCTTTTTGTCTCCTGAGATGTATGCATTGGATATGGAAACGTGTCTACATGTGACCCCTGAGATGCATGCCATATATATTCCACATGAAATTCAGAAAAAAAAATCTGAAATGCAGTAGACATCATCTTCAATTAATGGAATACAAATTTGTGCAAATACTTTTGTAGAATACTCTTCATAATAAGAGGCTTGATCTTCTGATGGCTTCTCTTCTGGCTCTATCTGTTCAACCTCCTGCATGAAATCTTCACAATCTTCTTTATTCCATAATAGAACCTCCAATCTAGTCCATAATTCATTTGGAGTTGATTCTTGTGAGTCATCATATACTTTATGGAGAATTTAAGGAGAAATAAACCAGAGGATACATCATATGGCCATATCTTGTCTAGTGAGAAAATCATTTTTCTCATCGGTAGACTCAAACTCTGCTTCCATTCCCATAGTTATTTAGTACAAGCCTCTACATCTGAGAAAAAGAAGAATTTTTGGCTTCCACTCCAAATAGTTATGAGGCATGAGAAGTATTGCTGGCGAATAATCCATCTTTTCTGCATTCTTCAATCTTTAGTACCTGCAAAAAATAGTTTGGTGTAGCTTTTGCTTAGCAGTCTGTCGGCTCTGATACAATGTAAATGTGTTGAACCTGCACATAATAGATCTAGCTAGAAAATACTACAGACATTTGCATAGAAAAATTGTGAAATAAGAAAAAGGAGGGAAATAATAGAAGAATTCTCATTAACCATATTCCACACTCAAAGAGTGAATAATTTACAATAGATATAGGCTACATGAGTAACTAATGTGCCATAGTAGTGATCTAGAGAGATCTAGCCACTGATTGATAGACACTGGAGTGAACTTCCACCTAGTCCTAGTTAACTCATCAATGCAGTCATTAGTTGATTAAGACACGTGTTGAATTGAGAGAGATACATGCAACTCATTGTGATAAAACCGAGGTTTCCATGCATGAGTGACTTCCACTAGTCTAACTGAGTGTAATTGACTCTTAACTGAAGAGGAACGTCCTATTTTGTAAGGAAATATTCTCTAGAGAGAATATTTTTATCTAAGGAATCGTTCTCAAGATTGGACTGTAAAACTGAGTAAAATAATTATATGTGAGTGTCTAATATGTCCAACACCCCCCGTAAACACTATTAGGGTGTACATCATGAATGGGTCCCGTCAACAAAGGCCACACTAGGTAGCCATTGTAAAATGCATATAAGAGTGAAACATTGAAAAACAACGAGTAAAGGGGTAAAACCTCATGGGACNCTTCAAATTACAATGCATAAAAAAAATGAGAAGGAACAAAAAAATAGTTGCTAAGCAACCATGTCCTTCACTCCAAGAAGACCTCGCAACTGTGCAAGTTTGTGCTAGTTGAAGATTTTGTTGAAGGTGTATATGTATGCATGGATATGATGAAGTAGATATACCATTGAGATGTACACACATATCCACTTTCTCTTCTTGTAATGAAGAATATCCAAATAAAGTTTGGATGAAACTTTGAAAACTGTGCGGCCGTTTCCGAAAAAATGCTGAAATTTTGTGTATTTTAAAATGATCATAACTTCACTTCTCGGACTCCATTTCAGACGATTTATTTTTTGAAATTGGATATTTTTCCGAGAGGAATTCAAATATCCAATTTGTTTCTAAAAAAAATTCTCAGAAAATATCATAATTGAATCTGATGTGCGTGGCTTCCTTTTTGTCTCCCGAAATACATGCATGGTGCATGCATGTTGCTCATGAGATGCATGCATGGCGGGAGACAAAAAGGAGGCCGCAAACATCATATTCAATTATGATATTTTATGAGAAAAAAAATACAGAAACAAATTGGATATTTGAATTCCTCTCAGAAAAATATCCAATTTAAAAAAAACAAAATCATCCGAAACGGAGTCTAGGAAGTGAAGTTATGATCATTTTAAAATCAACAAAATTTCAACACTTTTCCAAAAATGGCCGCACAATTTTCAAAGTTTCATCCAAACTTTATTTGTATATTCTTCATTACAAGAAGAGAAAGTGGATATGTGTGGACATCTCAATGGTGCATATACTTCATCAGATTCGTGCAAACATCTACATCTTCAAAAAAATATTCAACGAACACAAACTTGCATAGTTGTGATGTCTTCTTGGAGTGAAGGAAATGGTTGCATAGAAATTGTTTTTGTGTTCCTTCTCATTTTTTTATGCATTGTAATTTGAGGGGGGTGGGGGGGGTTTCCCATGTTTCCACGTTTTTTCCAATGTTTCATTCTTATATGCATTGCACAAAGGGTACCTAACATGGACTTTGTTGTTGGAACCCATTCATCATGTACACCCTAGTAGTGTTCAGGGGGTTTTGGAGATATTACACACTCACATATAATTATTTTCCTAAGGTTTACAATCCAATGTTGAGAACGATTCCTTAGATGAAAATATTCTCTCTAGATATTATTTCCCTACAAAATAGGACATTCCTCTTTAGTTAAGAGTCAATTACACTCAGTTAGACTAGTGGAAGTCACTCATGCATGGCAACCTCGGTTTTATCACAAGGAGTTGCATGTATGACGGCAACCGCACTCTCAGCAGGCGGTCACACCACCAGGACCTTCTCTTTCTCCCGGCCCCGAAGAGTCCAAGCTCTTCCACTCCTCTCGGTAGGTCTACCCACAGTCTTCTCGGCGATCACCCCTTCACGTATCGGGAGATCGGAACTCGCGATATCGCGAGCCTCACAGTGTT
>SNQJ01S0007844.1:151519-164058 GCA_010110895.2 Picea sitchensis | reverse complement strand
CCAAAACCAACATGTCTTTTGGGATTATTTTGAAAAACAGACTCTCTAATCTTATTGCTAGAAATTTAAAAATCAAATTTGGGGACCAACCTATCATCTACTAATCAAATAAAACCAATGATTTATTTGGGGAGTTAACAGAACCAACAACCCAAGTAGTTGATCCAGTTCTTTCATCGATCAACCCAAATAATCATCTGAAAAGTGAAACCCAAGTGACTAATTCAGTTTCTTCATCGATCAACCTCAATCTTCATCTTAAGAGTGCCAAAGTGATTGATCTAGTTCTGTCATTGATTGATCCCAATCCTTCCTTGAAGAGTGCAACCAAAGTGGTTGATCTAGTTCCGTCATCGATCGATCCCACTCCTCATTCAAACAGTGAGGATGTCACTCAGGTCTACCTCATTAATATTGATTCACCGAGACAAGGGGGAATTCTGTCGTCCTAATGAAACCCCCTTCAAGCAATCAGATGATTTCTATTAATTGGAATCATTTGACATAACCTCGTCTTCCTTATTTCATGTCTTTCCAAATCACCGTGTATGTTTTTGATATGAATATTTCTAACACTATAATAGATGAAGGTGCTTCTATTAGCATCTTATCCACGAATTCTTGGAAAGATTTTGGTTCCTCATAGCTTGCACCTGTGACTCAGAATCTATTGACCTTTGATAGAAGATTTAGTCAACCTTTAGGGATCCTTCCTCATTTTTCTGTTACTTTGTTAGGAAAAATGGTCTATGTCAATGTGATGGTAGTTTACGACCCCTTGGAATTTAACCTGCTTCTCGAGCAATACCGTGTCTCCGTTATGAGAGATTTTGTATCTACTCTCTTTCTAGTGATATGCTTCCCTCATAATGGAAACATAATAATGATCGAACATATTTCATTCATTGACCCGCATCTATTGGTCAACCATCCACCTTCCTTGAACGGTCCATAAATTCTAGTAGTGTCCACTCTGCCACAAGTCAATTATGTAACAAACTTCCCCATGCATTCAAACCTACACGAGAGGGAATATCTCCCTTATCCTTACTTAGATCTGGTAGTTGACATGGTCATCTCTTAGATATGGCTATTAGAGCCAGATCTCCTTACCCTTATCGAGGCCATCAACTTGTATTCCTTCCAGAGTGGTTTTCTTCCATATAGCGAAGATATCCTAGAAGTCATGGTTGATGTTTGTCCCTTGACATGTATTCTTTCCAGAGCATTGTCCTCTTGGAAGTCATGATCAAGGAGAGGTTTTGAGAATATTTTTTCTTCTCTGTGGAAAGCTCGTTAAAAAATGAAACATAGGTCTTGAGCATAGTTTTTCTTCTCTATGACAAGGTTGTTAAAAAATGAAACAGAGGTTTTGAGCATAGTTTTTCTTCTCTGTGGAAATCTCATTAAAAAATGAAATAGAGGTCTTGAGAATAGATTTTCTTCTCTATGACAAGATTGTTAAAAAATGAAACAAAGGTTTTGAGCATAGTTTTGTTTCTCTGTGGCAAGATTGTTAAAAAATGAAATAGAGGTATTGAGCATAGTTTTTCTTCTCTGTGGAAAGCTCGTTAAAAAATGAAATAGAAGTTATGAGCATATTTTTCTTGTTTATGGAAAGATCATTAAAAAATGAAATAGAAGCTAAGAGCAGAGTTTTCCTCTTTGTATCAAGCTCATTAAAAAATGAAAATAAATCTGGGGATTAAACCTGGAGTCATGAACATAGTTCTTTCCATGTGGTAATCTCCTTAAACATTGAAAAAGTCACCTCTCCTATCAAGTAGAGTCTTTTCTCTAGATCTTGTAGATATCGATTCGAGTCTTTAGCTAGATCTCATAGATGTCGAGTCAAGTCGTTCGTTAGGTCTCATATTTGAACCTTCCTTTCATCTGCCTTTGTCAGTTGACCTTTTTTCCTCCATCCAGTACAAAAATAGGTGACAATATAAGTGTCGAAAAATGAAAAGAATCTTGGGGGGACATGTCTCCAGCCTTTGATTATCATTCTGGAGTTAAGTTGATAGATTTTCAATATGGGAGTAGAGTACCAACCATCCCTGGGTATCCCTCAAAACCTTTGGAAATTATGTTGGGAAATTACAAGCATAGTTTAATTTTGTTTCAAGCTTGTGTAAAAATGAAACCAATTAGGATCTTAGTATTTTTTCTTTCTCGTGCTCATAAATACATGAGAATGTGACCGAGTATACTTTTATCACTTTTTCAGACTCATAAAGGTTATATGAAAAATAAACCCCCTGGAGTCTCCTTTAAGCTCTTTTCATACTCTCTGAACATGAAAATATTGATGAGTGATATTTATTCCTTTCACACTCATTAAAAGGTTTGAAAGAACATCTTCTGAGTAATAGTTTATCTCCTTTCTGGACCTCAGAGACTAAAATTACAAAAAAGGACAACCCTTGAGTCACCTTCAAGTTCTTTTCAAACTTTCTAAACATGAAAAACCATCGAGTTTTCCTTCTCTAGACTCACTAAACTACACATTGAAGGGCCCATATGGGAACAAATTATTAATTATTCCAGTTTGTTAAACAAAGGAAGAGGAACTTATCAAGGGTGAGTTATATCGAGCATGTTTTATCCTCCTTGATATTGTTAAATTAAAAGTAGGTACTCATCTATCTGGATGGGGGGGAAATTGAAGCAAGTGGGTCAATTTTCTTGAAAACTTTTGTAAACAGCTCTTGCAGTCACCCTTGAACACAAAAATTGTTTTAACCTTCGCACTAAACACTTGGATAATCCACTAAACCTCTGCACTGAAACAATCCTATGAGTCTTTCCACTCCTTTGAACCATCCAAATGACGCCTCAGCTCTCGCTGCATTATGTTTTGGTCCATTTTGTGTTTAGGCTTCCAATTCTCATGTCGTGCCTTAGTGTTCAAGGGACGTTTTTTCCTCGAGAGTAAACCATCTACAAAAATACAATTTTCCATACCCGTGTCAGTCTGTGTTAATCTTCTATATCTTATCGATTCATGTGTCAATTTCATGTCGATGATGGGGAATACATCAAGGCCCTCCTTCGACAAGTCTTTTCTTGTCGACTTCAACACATCATCCAAGAATTAGACTTAGAAACCATTTAGTACCTTGGGACCTTCGTGCCTCAATGGCAGGACTCCTTGCTTTCGACATTAGGTTTAAATCATTGACCTCTGATCGGATGATTCCATGAATGTTCGACCTCAGCTCATTTATTCACATTTGCTAGATTGTACTAGGGTACCTTGGGAGTCATTTAAATCACTTGTGATTTCCCTCACACTTCTGAATGGTTTACCTCAATGATCGGTAATCAAGTGGTTTCTACCATGTTTGACATAAAAACATCTGTTCACATGGCTAGATTCGTACCACGCCGGGATTGGGACAAAGACCCTAGGTTAAGCATTCATTATGATATCTTCTTTGCCTAGGCTACGAAGGAAGTCATTTGAGCATGATGATACTTATGTTTTCACATATATCCACGTTGTATTGGTATGTGGATATGTTTTATAATCTCATAGCTCCACTGTGTATTTTGCGTGGCTACAATCAATTCATGTCATAGAAGAATGGATCCACATTGTATCTCTGTCCTCCATACCCTTAATCAATATCATCATGGATCCGTAGTGTATTTATTGGTGGCCATAATTTGAGTCCTTTATAGCCCGAGCATAGGTATGCCTACCTAGGAATTTTTTCAACCATCGTCTTTCATTTTCTTACTTCAAACTTTGGGGGGGAATCTGTTACACATCAAAATTCCTCACTTCAATAATGTCACATTCTCATTGTCATAAGTGTTGTAAGTGTTGCACATTTTCCTAAAGTGTCGCAACTATCGCATTCTCATAATGTAAGTGTCATATCGCAAACGAAACCATGAAAAAACTTGACACAACCCCGAAAACATGTTGGAGGAAGAAGCCCCATGAATTGATAGTCGAAACAAAGTGTTCTTCTATGGGAATTGATCATCTTATCAACTTTTGGAATATCAACGCTCCCCTTCTCGTATGCAGGGAGTGATAGTTCTCTTTGTCTATCTAGAAGGGAGTTTTGTAGCGCTTTGTTACCCATTGTAAGGGAGCGTCAAATTGGTTGAGAAAATCTTGGAAGAAATCCCCTTTTTCTTTAAGGACAGATGTTGGGCCCTTCGTTTTGTTGATTAGAAGTTGCGCTAGTAATACTATAGTCCCAATTTTGGTCAAACACAAGTTGTGCAAGCCACAGAGGAGCTGGAAAATAGAGAAATGTAGAAAGAAACAGAAAGTGGTTAGAGGGACAATGCAACACCAGCTCGAAGAAAGAGGTTACACCAAGAAAAAGAAAGAAAGAACTCGAAATCCAACTGAATTATATATACGAGATGTATATGATTGTAAAGGGTTAGATGAGATTATCATTCACTCCATTTAGGTTTTGTTATTGTAATTAATGTACATCTTGGGAAAGAGGGGTAGATAGAGCTCTGAAGAATGAGTTCGGAGCCATAAAATATTGTAACAGAGTAATGATTGTAGTTGTTGGATTGTATCTGAGAAACCCTTTCGATGATAATATATGGAAGGACCTACAATTTTGAAATATTCTATGTAATTATCTGTCTATGTCTATGATTTTTCATTTTACTTTAATTCTTCATGTCTAATAATATCAATATGTTATAGTTGTTTGCAAATGTTGTCACAAATCCATTGTATTTACTATTTGTTATGAATGGGTTCAGATCTACTACTTGTTATTTCATCTTGCGCAAGACTATGTTGAATCTTGATGATTATGGAGATCTACCTAAGTATTCTCCTTACCCTTCCCTATATTCGTTTCTTGGTTTCTCTTCGGGTGAGACTTATTCTCTCCAGAGAAGATGAAAATTCCCACGCTCTAGACTACCTCGACACCTTTTCTTGGTAACCGTAGAAGGACCCTGGTCTGATCAACTTTGCCCCAACAAAATAGTTTTTTTGTTGAGACCTGCATTAAAATGGAACCTATAGGGAGAATGATTCTATGGATTCACCGATACGATATTCAATAGTGGTGGGAGAAAAATTGTGACGCCTTCATATGGAAAGAAGAAGAGTTGTGAGGAAAATCTGTGAAAGATATATGTGAGGTTGTTTTTTACTCAAAAATATCGAGTGGCCAGTACAAGATATTCTAGGTTAAGTTTCTTGAAGAACTTTTTCACTAGATAGATAGGCTACAAGAAGATCTATAATTATAAGAACAAGTCAAGAAGACCTGTGCTTCAGATATAGAAAATATTGTAGTGCTTCATCAACTAGATTTTTCGGTAACGCGATCGATCGTGTTTTGGGTCAATACAACAATGAAAGGATACATTATCGAGTTTGCAGCTGAGAATCACCAATAATTTTCATGGGCATAAGAGTATTTCAAGAAATACGCAAGGGGAATACTATTGAGAGAAATCCCCCTGTGGATTAAGGTTTTCTTGATGGAGGAGGGGATGCTGACTATTTCCCCGACTGAGATGGAAACCTAAACACCCTTGCTTGGGGTGGGGTGATTTTGGGGTGGAATCATGACTTGAGAGAGGGGAGAGGGTTCTTTGATAAATGAGGGAGAAACAAGAAACGGACTCAAGGGATGAGCAAGCCTTGAAAAGAGCCACCATAATTGAGAAGTGGTGGCATGGTAAGATAAAGAAAGTAGTGAAACAGTCTGAGAAGTTGTGAAAAGAATTCGGACCAGGAGAAGTTGAGGAAGGACAGAAGGAAGAGTTGTGAAATATGAGAAGACAAGAAAGAATGGTTAGTCAAATATTAAGTGAGAGAGAAGCGCAGAGAGAAATAAGTCCCCAAGAGGGTGGAAAAGAAGAATAAGGTGTAGAAGAATGGGAAAAGGAAGTCGACATGGATCTTGCATAAGAAAGAGAAGATTCAACCACGATACTAGGAAATATCAAGAATCCAACTGAAGAGACCACTCAAGAGGATGAGAACGAGACCCCCTAGATAAAATAAATGTGACCTGAAGCCAGTGGTACCAACCCTGAATCACCCATACCCTAAGTTTTTTAGATACAAGTGTTAAAATCTACACTACCTTCTTATTTTATTCCTTTTTCATTATAGTCAGTTAGTCAGCCACAACCGGTAAGTGCGAATACTGGGAGAATATTGGGATCCCCTGGTAGATCAAAACCAGGATCGTTAGGTTTTATCTTTATAGGAGCAGTAAGATAAACAATGGTTGGTAATGTGGGAGGCTCGATCGCTCGATACCCAGAATTATGGGGTAAGTGAGACGAGGATGTTGAGTAGCATTGGTTCCTATGTGAAGCAATCTGGAGGTCCAGAGAGACTCTAGAAGAAAATAAATTGGTCGAGTTCCATACTACCTTGAGAGGTCGTGCTCTCAAATGGTACATGAAGGATATTGATCCAAGAGTGCCACGAGCGCAAGTACAAGTGTTCACACTTGGCCAAGTATGGATAAAATTCATAGAGGAGTTTAATCTACCTTAGTGAGAACAACAAGCTATGTCTGAGTTACAATAAATTCAGCAAAGGGAAGGTGAATCGGCCTAGGAATATATTCAAATGTTTAAATATGTTGTAGGGAGGCTAGTGCATCCAATTCATGAGGATCATCAAATAAAATGGTATATCCAAGGATTTTTACCTTTGACATGAATTCTGTTAATGCAACAATGGATAACCACTTTGATAGATGCCTTGGAACAATCAGTTAAGATTGAATCCATGGCACGATATCTAGGGAGCCTGAGAGTGACCAAACCCCCAACAGATGCAAATTTGGCGCAACTACAAGGACAAATATTGACACTGACAGAGAAGATTCAAGAATTAATGATACCCAGACCAAGACAATCGCAAGTCTGGTGTATCAGATGCTACACAGAGGGACATATGGCGAACGAATGTCCATGGATTAGGGGAATGGGACATCTTTATAATCTAATGGGACCCTCAACAAGACCCATGAGAGAAGTTACGCAAGTATATATGAATTTACCATTCCATACCCCAACCCCGTATCATGCTTTTCTAGGTAATCAAGTATTGTTGGTAGTTGAGTACAACGAGATATGTCGAATTCATGGGAATGGTCCAAGGCAGTGCCCTATTATTTAGAAGTATTCAAAAGTATTGAATATTGTACATTGTGAGTTCTATGTATCTACCATGCATGCTACCAATCAATGTAGATCGTTGGATGCACTTGCGGATAGACTGGATCAAACATCATTCAGGGTGAATGAAAACCCTCAAGGACTAGGAAGAGGTCGAGGAGGTGGAGATGAAGGAGACTTTAAAGGAGGAAGAACTGTGGGAAGAGTACCAATTAGATGTTACAATTTTGATGAGAAAGGTCACATGGATAGGAATTTACGTCATCTGAGGTGGCCATGGTGCTCTCACTGCAGAACTAATGGGCATGCAACTGAAGACTTCCCAGAGCTAATTGCAAAATGGGAAGATCGGGTATGTCAATGAGGAAATAATAGTATAAGCTCAGAGATAAAGATAGTCATTAAAGGAAAACTACCCAACATTAAAATCGTTACTCGAGGAGGAGCCAAGACTGGTGCAGATGCTGATAATATGCCTAAGATATAGAAAGAAGTGCCTAAGGAGGAAAGGTATGACCCCCTGAAACAAAATATATTCTTTAAAATGAAATAGAAGTATTCTAGAGTATCCCTGGCCCTGAGATGGAAGAAAACCCCCCTCAACCTATTTTTTATCCTAATATTGTGTAGTTTCCTACTTCTCCTCCTGCACCCTGAAACCCCGTAGTCCCAATAAGACAACCCGAGCAGTCACAAAATGTAGTTAACCTTTGGTTTCAGTTTTTTTCTGATATTCTTGTGAATGACCAACTGACAGAAAAGTTGTGCAATTCCCTCTACCTAGTCCTAGGAACTGAAGAATATCCAGAAAATAGAATAAGGACTAATCTTCCTGAGAAGAATACTTAGAGAGTGCAGAGAAGGAAAATACGGTCTCAGAAAGAGTTTAGATTAGCAACCCAGCTAGACGAGTTTGAAATTGAAGACGTTATGTTAGATATAGGATCTGATGTTAACATACTACCTAAAAAGACTTGGGAAGCTTTATGGAAACCCTAGTTGACATATTCCCCAATCCAGTTAAGAATGGCCAATCAATATTGTATTTTTCCAAGAGGAAGAATGGAGAATGTGGAGATGGATGTTGCGGGAGTAAATATTGTAGTTGATTTTGAGGTGATTGAAATCATGGGGGATAAGGACCCTTATCCTGCACTACTTGGTATTGATTGGGCCTATGATAATTATGATGTCATTGACCTAAAGAGGGATAATATGACATTCGAAGTAGACAGAATCAAAGTAGTTCAACCTTTGGATCCATATGTAGGCCCTTGATATACGGAGCCAACATACAACAATATGGAAGGAGAAGATTTGGATCATTTATACACTATAACAACAGGAACAAGAAAAGACTACATAAATCCTATTGTTGATGGATCAGTGAGCTGGAGGAGCATACAATAGACAAATGAAGATTCAGAAATAGCATTTGAAAGTTGGAAGCAAGGTTCATATGAAATATTTTCAAGGAGATGCACAACTATCAGAGCATCTAAATGGGTTAGAACCGAGGTCAGAGAACATTTGATATACAATGGTACCTCAGAACTTAATAGTTTTTTGTCTAGAATGGAAGAAAAGATAGCGAAGGATCAAAGGATTTTAGTTATGGACTTATCCCTCAAGGACACCCCTACTAGATGGTGGGCTAGTCACAAAGACTTGATTAAGAACTAGGGCGATGTGAAGCAAGCTATCCAATATAGATTTCAAGATAAGGAGAGAAAAACATTAGAGATGTGAATGGATTTCCAGGTTGCGCAAAAGTTCAATTAGCAGTCTGATCCTAAAACACATATTGAACAATGTGTGATACAGTGGCAAGTTGCGGAAATACCATATCGCTTGTGGGTTCAAGTATTTCCCCATTCACTAGGTTCGATTCTGAAATATTGGTACATCCATGAAGAGACCAGAAGGCAGACCAGCAACTGGAAAATGTTAGCAGACTAATTTTTCAAGGACTTCTCTTTTACAAGTAAGTATCTTGAGCTTAAGATAGTCCTGCAAAGAATTAAAAAATTATGTTTTACCAATGCTAGTGAACAGAAATCAGACCCAGGGTTATGTGTAAAGCATAGTCAAGTGCTTCAGTATAAGCTTTGCCTATACATGGACAATACACCTATAGAATTCTACAAGATCGAGAAGGATTTGGAAAACCTGGATGATTTGGAAGAACTGAGAAAATTAGCCATCAAGGAAACAAAAGGAAGCAGATAAATCCAGAACACCATACCCAACCATACTAATAGTTCTTATAATTATCCATTGAAGTTGCGAAAAGTAAACATGGGAACTACAAAAAAACCCAAGATAGCTATGGCAGGAGATTACTGGGATAAGCAAACTAGCCAAGAAATACATAGCCTATTGGAGAAGTATGATGAATTATTCCCAAATATATTTTCAAAGCTAAAAGGGATTAAAGGAGCTATGGGAGAGATGAAAATTGAACCTAAACCAGGATCAAAACCTGTAAGGCATAGACCATATCGTCTTAACCCTGGGGTGAAAAAGAAGGTTAAGAGGGAAATAGACAAAATCCTTGAGGCTAGACTTATTTTTCTAGTGGAAGAAGCAGAATGGGTTAACCCCATAGTCATCTAGAGTAAGAAAGGTACATAGGAAATTAGGGTATATGTAGACTACATAAGCCTTAAATCTTCTTGTGTGCATGACCCTTTTCCAACACCTTTTACTGACGAGGTGCTAGAATAGGTTGTGGGGAAAAAATATTACTCATTTACAGATGGATTTTCAAGGTATCACCAAGTGATAATTGTCAAAGAAGACAAAATGAAGACCACATTCATAACATAATGGGGATCATTTGCATACAATGTGATGCCCTTCGGCCTAAACAATGCCCCTGCAGTTTTTTCCCAGATTGTAATAGAATCCATCCGAGAATGTATTCACAAATTTATAGAATTTTATATGGACGATTGGATGGTATACAGTCTTCTCAAAGAAAATGTAGCGCTACTACATCTAATGTTTGATAGATGTAGGGAGTTGCAGATATCTTTGAACCTCAGAAAGTGTATCATTTTTGTGTCACATGGAAATATGTTAAGCCACATAGTATTCCGAGAAGGAGTATTTGTATACCTAGCCAAAGTTGTGGTCATTGTGAACATGCCACCGCCTATGAGTGCTAAACAATTTCTCTCCACACTGGGGAACACATGGTACTATCATGAGTTTATCAGAAGGTATGCAAACATTAATGCACCCATGGAAAATCTACTAAAAAAGTAGGAAGTGTTCTATTGGACACCAAAGTGAGATAAAGCATTTGACATCCTGAAGGAAAATATCATCACAACACCCATTTTGATATTTATGAACTGGGAAAACAAATTTCATGTGCACCTGGACGCATCAGGTATTTCCCTAGGATCCATCTTAGCGCAACTAGGAGATGGAGCCATGGATCATCCCATCTACTTTGCTACCAGGAAGTTGTCGCAAGCTGAGTGAAACTATACAACCAAAAAAAGGGAGGGTTTAGCTATGATTTACACTCTACATAAATTTAGACATTACTTGTTAGGATCTCAAATTAAAATTTTCACTGATCATTGTATGTTAAAATATCTAGTTAACAAGCCTGTCTTGTAAGGAAGAATTTGTCGATGGTTGTTACTATTTCATAAATTTTCATTTGAGGTGATCATCAGAATAGGAAGATGCAACTTGGGCCCTGATCACCTGTACATATTAGATTCAGGAGAAAGTGGTGGAGCATTTGATGATAATCTCCCAGATGCAGACCCGTTTCGGGTTGAGGTCGTACCAGAATACCTAGAAGACATAGAAGTTTTCTTGAATACAGGGGCCTGCCCAGAAATGTACTCCGCAACTCAGAA
Organism: Picea sitchensis; assembly: GCA_010110895.2. Taxonomy (NCBI): domain Eukaryota; kingdom Viridiplantae; phylum Streptophyta; class Pinopsida; order Pinales; family Pinaceae; genus Picea; species Picea sitchensis. Next base: position 153,031 of record SNQJ01S0007844.1, on the reverse strand, counting down.
ACTCTATATGGTGGTTCAAGTAGTGGACTATCAATTGATCATGTGGAAATTGTATAAGTTGGGCCTATATAGTATCCTCAGGAGGCGTGTTTTAGACCACAAAATACAAGACATACTGTGGGAATGCCACAACAGAGTTGTGGGAGGCCATGTTGGAGGAAAGGATACTACGCAAAAAGTCCTCGAAGATAGAATATGGTGGGACATTCTCTTCAAGCATGCAAAGGAATATGATAGACCTTGAAACATCTTTCAAAGAGTAGGAAAGCCATCACAACGAGACAAATTTTCTCTTCAGACAATTTGAGCTTTGCAAGCATTTGAGAAGTGGTCGGTTGAATTTATTGGACCAATCAACCCCATGACTAAGAATTCAAAGGCCAGATGTATTATTACCACAAATGACTACCTTACACGATGGGCTGAGACAACAATTGTTCAGGATTGCTCGATCGATATTGCTTCCAGGTTTATTTTTGAAAGCATTATCACTCAGTTTGGATGTCCTAGGAGTCTGACTAGTGATCAGGGTGGTCATTTTATCAATAGTACAATATAAAATCTTACAGTAAAGTTCTTAATCCAACGTAATAAAAGTATCCCCTACTACCCACAAGCCAATGGCACAATAGAGGCGTTTAACAAGATTTTGGAGAGAGGATTAACGAAGGTTTGTTGCACAAACAGGGAAGATTGGGATGACAGAGTCCCAACAAATTTATGGGTTTATAAAACAATCACGAAGAAAATCCACAAGTATACTCCATTTCAGCTAGTCTATGGGAAAGAGGTTGTGGTACCTGCATAGTTCATTACCCCGAGTCTATACATTGCACATATTACAAACATGTCATAAGATGAATCAATCACACAGAGGGTGACGGAGTTGCAAGAACTTGATGAGAATAGGTTTTTAGCAGACTTTCATCAATCAGTTGAGAAAGTAAGGCATAAATCTTGGCATGACAGGAGCATTGAGACTAAAAAAATTGCGTAAGGAGATAAAGTCCTACTTTATGACAGTTGATACCAAAAAAATCCAGGCAAGTTGCACATGCATTGGTTGGGACCATTTATAGTTGCATAGATCTAACCCTTTGTAGGAGTCAGACTCGTGCAACTAGATGGTATACTTCGGCCATGATGGGTGAATGGTGCTCCCCTGAAACCCTATATTTCTCAGAACTGAGTTAAAGGAATGTTTCTCTAGTGAAAAGGAGCATGTATAGTATTAAGATTTGAATTTTTTGCAATTTCTGTAAATTAAGTTATTAAAGTCGGAGTGTGCAATGTTGCGTTGCGACATGTATTTATTTTTTCCTTCTAAGTGTTACTTTGGTGCATAACCGCTTACTCAACAACGTAGGATCAGAAGAGCCATGAGTCCATTAAAGACATTCATTAAGTTTTATGGGGACTGTAATGTCCCCCACCTCTTAGAGAGGTGATGAGGAGACGCAGTGGCCTGGGCACCCCCACTAGGTCATAGTCTCACACTGAAGGGGGGAAAGT
>SNQJ01S0007844.1:108061-130014 GCA_010110895.2 Picea sitchensis | reverse complement strand
ATATTTCATGGATATTTCCAGGATTAGTTCTTGGTCATCGATATAGAGACAAACAAATATCCACAAAAAATAACACCCACTTTCGTGGAAATTTCAATAAAGAAGTGTCGCAATAGCAATGAAAAAGTGTGGCAAATTTGGTCATATTTAGTAGTGAGTGAGTTTAGGATCCCTTCCTAAACTAAATAATTAATTAGAATATTTGATTCCTATTTGTGGGTGTGGCACCCCCACACAAACCCACAATCAAAGTACTTGAAGGGGATCCTACCTTTGTATTTTCCAGTTCCTTTATTAATCATCCTGACAAAATTTACTTCCTCAACATTTGATTCTTCTTTAGAGGATTCATATGTTTGGTGTCCTTTTGATCTTATATGTTTTTATGCTTTGAATGTTGCCTCCTAATTTGATAGATTTTCCTACACAGTTCTCATTTCATAGGCCGTTATAATTCCATGTACTTCATTCATTGTTAGACTATCTAAATCCTTTATTTTTTCAATGGCAGATATCTTGGGGTCAAATCTTGATGGAAGTGTCCTGAGAACATTTTGTACAACACATGTTTCATCTATTGTTTCACCCAGTCCTTGGATAGTGTTACAATCTCATCCACATGAATAAAGTAGGTTTTTATATCTTCATCTTCTCTCATCTTGATATTTTCAAATCGTTCCCTATGAGTTTGTATTTTTTCCTTCTTGACTTTATCATTCCCTTCATATGTATTATGAAACTTGTCCCAAATTTCCTTTGTTGGTCCACAATGCATGAATTTAGTAAATTATGATCTTACTAATCCTTTCAGAANAAATCGTTCCCTATGAGTTTGTATTTTTTCCTTCTTGACTTTATCATTCCCTTCATATGTATTATGAAACTTGTCCCAAATTTCCTTTGTTGGTCCACAATGCATGAATTTAGTAAATTATGATCTTACTAATCCTTTCAGAACAACATTCATGGATTTGGAGTTATTTTAAGTGATATTTTGAGCACCTACATCATATAGTTTGATTAAAGGGGCGTTGTAGCCATATTTGAATGAATTCCAAACACCATATCCCAATGATTGCAGATATACTTTCATTCTTATGCTCTAGAATGCATAATTTGATCCATCAAAGAATGGAGAATTATTTTCGGAAATTCTTTCCTAATTTTACATGAATTCCATATGGATCTACCTTCCAGTAGTTAAACTTTTTCTAAACGAAACTCGCTTTGAATCCAATTATTGTAATATTTAGAAATATTGAAAGAGGGGGTGAATCAATGTTTCACAATTTTAGAAATGATAAGACTCTTTTTAACTTCCATTAATCATCCCAAAAATTATAATTATAAATGCATAGAAGTAACCCTGTCAACAGAGTCATAGTACAAATATATTTTACATGGAAATCCAAATGGGAGAAAACCAAAAACTAATTCTTTAATAAAATATTGTAGGAGATAACCTACTATTACAATATTTGCAAGAACAAACCTGCTCGGGACACCAATATCCTTGACTGGGCACCAACTCAGCAACAAGTTTTGCAGGAACTAACTTGCAAGAGACACCAATCTCCTTGGTTGAGCACCAACTTAGCTCTTCCTGTAGGCACCAACATACACCTACAGTATTTGGAGGAACCAACATGTAGGAGACACCAATCCCCTCAAGCTACCAATAATATCATATTGACTATTTTATTCAAGTCTTCACCTATACAAATTTGTTTCTCTATCTATGTTGTCAAAACACTCTTAACTAGCCTACATGCTTCAAGAATTTATAAATTCCTTATACCTTTGTTACACACAAAAATGTCACACCTATTTACACCTAAGTGTCACAAGTGTTGTAAAGTGTCGTATGCACCTTACTAAGTGTCACATGCACTTTACTAAGTGTCACAACACCTTGGCACAATGAAAGAACATTTGTCACAATCCCTAGTCAGTGTGGAGGAGAAATATATCATATGAAGGTCAAAATACTATATGCATATGAATTCTTCATTATTATTCATAAATAATAAAATTAATTTAGTTTGAGAATCCACCTCACATTTAGTTTCCTAATATCAATGAGAAGTTGAGAATATCATGGATGGTTGAGATATTTTCTCAAACCAATATCCTAATTTGATGGATCTTTAGAGATATTTACTCCTTAAAACCCCTGAGAGATATTTTCTCCCTAAAATCCTCGAGAGATATTTTCTCCCTAAAAATCTTGAATATCCCAATTTAGTGGATCTAGTGAGTGATATTCTCCATGGTGCTTAAGCCTCCAAATCCTATATAATGATGGAATTCCAAGGTGAAAGGGGGAATATTTTAGGTGTCAAACCTTTGATCTTGGAAGAAATAATTCATTGAAGTATCAACATTTTGATCTAAATATTTTCATGCAAGGGATGGACGAGGACAACTTGGAGGATATTGCAGTGACATCAACTTGATTTTTGAGTGTCTTATTTTGGATTTCCATTAATATTAACTTGGAATATTCCTTTCATTGTGATTGTTTATTGCAATTTCTATGCTTAAGGCAAATCGTGTATAGATAGATCTATTTTATCTAATCACATAGAGTAGGAGAAATAATTTATTTGTTGTTCATTGCAGGTATCGAATCGCACTAAGGATATTAGAGATCAATAATGAACCTTGGAGCAGTGAGGACAAATGTCAAAACAGGATAGGTCACATTATTTCTCTTTATCATTTTAATTGGTTATGAACTAGATCAATAAGGAAAGTAGCAACCATTGGTTTTATTCTGTCTTTGGACCAAAGGGGTTTTGGTCTAAAGGGGAGATTAACATGTCTATAGGGTAATATTTCTAATAATAGAGGGTGTATACAACATACTCCTCCTAGGGTTTCAACCAACAGTGACCAAGAAAAAGCAAGAAAGAACTAACAATTGCATATTTTCCTTACCAATTCCAAGAAAGATGCAAGATCAAACCCTAGTTAACCAAGTAATTACCATCCAAGAGAAAGTAAAGAATCCTAGAAGAGGTGTTCACCACTTAGCCTCATCCATTCACCAAGAGATAACACAAAAACTCATTTTCAAGAGAGAGATGATCTATGATGAAAAATAGGAGAACTATGATGAAAAATTAAATAGAGATGATCTCTATTTATACAAATCCTATAAACATAGTTTGTCCACAAAACTTAGGGTAAAACACAAGAAAAAGGGTCAATATCCATTATCATGACCCTTTACAAAAAAATATTATTTAATTCATACTTTGCACATAAAGTAAACCCTAGAAGCTTGATGCCACCCTTCTTTTGGGCAACGTTTGGCACTTTTGGTCAAGTTGTTGTGTTGGAGGAGGGAGTGTTATGACTCCAAAGGAAAATAGTATTCAACCAAAGAATTATTCCATGATACATGTGCCTCTTCTTTCAAAACATGCTAAATTTCCATCATCACCACCAAACCCTAACCCTAGGGTGATGTCAAGCCCTTAAAGGGTTAATTTTTTACCCTTTCAAGTAATTCCCTTGGCATGTAGGGGATGGGAAATATTCTCCAAGGTGCCCTATAGGAATCCAAATAAATTTCATCATCATTCAAAGTGTGGGCCCTTGGCATCCAACCTTTGGTATTCAAACCCCATGGAAGTGCAAGCTGGGCTTGTTCTTCCAAAATTGTCCACCAACTAGGTCTTGCAAAGACAAATGGATATGCCCTCTAAGGATATCAAGTCAAATGAATCATGATGAGTAAATAAAATAAATAAAAGATCAATATAAGAAATCACATCCAACCTACCTCATCAAAATAAACAAATTCTCAAAGACCCTATGCAATTTGTCAAGTTTCGGTATGGGACGGTTGGAAAAGCGACCTATTGGGTGAATCACTCCTCAAGTTTAGGAGTGTTTCCCAATGGGGCCTCCTTCTAAGTCCTGTGTATGAGGTTTCATGGATGGGGGAAATTGTTTGGCATGGGATTCATGACATACAAGGGATTTTAGTGGCTCATCTATGGGTGCCTTTGTAGAGGGTGTGTTGCACCTTCATTTTCAATGTAACCTTTTTACAAGCCCATTTATTTCCTTCTATTATTTTAAGATGTTTCCAGGTTACAGCCAAGGTGGGGCTTCTACATAAGAATGAAAAAATGTTCCCACCTTGACTCTACCTTGGTCACATTATGCTTCCCCAAGTTGAAAACATGTGTGGGTATTCTACCTAAGCATTAAAAAAATTGGCCACACATGCTCCACCTTGGTTGGCATTTTGTATTAGTTATTTTTCATGGGTCCCATCAGTTTCTTATGAGAGACATTTCATTGTCCTAGGGATCCATATGTTATTATATATAAGGTTAATGACTGGATTTTACCTTTTTCTAGCTACAAGCCTCTAGGCCTTCATACCCTTCTTCCCATGAAATGAGGGACAACCCCTTCTTGGGTCAGTACACCCAAAAATACAAAAAGATAAGGAGATGATGGGATGAAGTGTGGAAAGTGAAAGTTATGGTAGGGAATGGAATGATGACTCATAAAGAGGACCTCCCAGTAGAAAACCAATCCCTAAGGGTCACCCACTTACTAGGGTGAAATATTAACCACCAAAGTAAAACATGGCACATAGCATAATGTCCAAGCAATCGTTACATAATCAAAAGAAATAATAGATGCAAAAAACTCAAATGCCTAAAATATTGAAATGACACTCACCATAATAAGTGGCTTGTACCTCATGGAGAAATACCCAATGTCTTCTGGAATCCAGCTGATGTGGTGGATATCGTCGTGATGAACCTAGAGATGTGGTGATGAAGTGGGTCTTTGTCTGTGCAAGTGGACACTTTTGGTTAGGATATCTCTTGTTACTCTATGTCTACAACATAAGGGCCTTGACACATCATCTCCCTAGTTATCGCTAGGAATTTGGGATAACATCTAGCTCCTACTTAGGGACATGTACTCATCATAGAGTGCATGAGAACCACAACATCTCCTAGTGGACCTGTTCCTACACACACTGAAATAGAAAACTATTAAGTGTAGGATGGTTCACTCATCCTTTATCCATATAAAGAAATCCAAAACTTAAAAAAATGAGAACTAATCTTAGAAAATGATGTTTTTTTCATTTTTCATATATATGATGAAAATGAAAACATGTAACTCAATAATGTAAGTAGATAAAAATGAAATTAAACTAAACTACCGTGAGTAATCAATATGCAAATGAAATAAATCGGGATGGCCTACTTACTTACCTAGGGCTTTGAGGCCCTGAAGATCAAGCAATTGGTGATGTTAGGTGAAGCCATACAACCAATGAAACCAGTTGATCATCTCATCAAAGTATCTCCCCATGTGCTTAATTATGTAAAACAACAAAGACAAGTAAAGCATGTAATGATCATGAGCATAAATAGATATATAATCAATATTGAAATGAAATGAATAGATATGGGTGGGAGGGAGGAATTCCTACTAGAAATAAAAATAACCATCCTAATCATGTTGCCTAAAAGTGTAACCACAAGCCTGATCAATCCATCTCTGAACATGGATACCATATGTAGATGATCACTTGATCAATTCATATTCGTTAGTATGATCACTTGATCCGAAATATATTTGTAGAATTAAATGAATATAGATTATTATTAAAATATGCTTAACGTAGAATAAAGGATATATAGTAAAATTGGTTTATATTCATTAAGGAAATAAGTTGAAACTGTAAAATGCAGCAGAAACAAGCTTGCTAGAATGGTGGTGGCTTATCTCTGAGAAGAGATGTGACAGTTGCACTCATTTGCAAGAATATGATTACAATGAGGCTCTGAAGGCCTTTTTACAATAAAAATGAATTTAAAAAACCCTAGACATCCAAAAAACCTAACCCTAGGAGATGAAGCGTCAAAAGTCATGTGGGCCCCGTTTGGGTAAGTTAGTACATCAACTTCTCGGGGTTGTAACTTTTGCATACGGTCTTTGTTTTAGGTGTATGATAGCCCATTGGAAAGGTCTATCCAAGGAATAAACATTTTTATTCCATATACCAAGATTCATTCTGACTATGGTAAGCCCTATAAAACATTGTTTAGGGCCTCAAAATGACCCCACAAGTTAGGGACCCAAAAACTAGGGAAAAAACTGACAAACTAAAAAAATACCAAAATGATCCAATTGGAATAGGTGGGAGGCCACCAAAATCTAGCTGGATCAATCCTCCCCCATTAGGAAGCAATGTTTTCCATTGCGTTGAGTTCCCCCATTAGATGAGGAAATTTCTGCTGAATTTTGCCCTGGGTGAGCCACTTGCCTTGGTGCAGGAGCTTCCCTGCTTTGACAACTCGATAAATTTGGATCCTTTGTTGGCAAGTGCCCTTGATCCATTTTTCCACAATATGATCATTGGATGCCTGTTTTATGCAGTCGGGGTTCAACTATGTTGGTTTTAGTTGTTCTGCTATCTCTGAGTTGTCCAATAATGGTGGGAAATATGGTGGAATGATATCCACGTTGAACAATGGGTGCAAGCCAAGGAAAGGAGGAATGTTGAGCTTGAAAGTTGTAACATACCCAACCACCCATAGGCCAAGGCATGTAACCTTCAAGTGCACCCTTGGACTTCTTTATCTTACCGATACCTTCTTTTTATTTTAAAGATGCATAAAATAAAAGACTTTAACGACATGCACAACAATAATCAACAGGCATGCATAGTCTAAAGATTCAATTAAATGATAATTAAATATACAATAGAAAATACATTCATATACATGTAAATGATACCATAACAGAGAGAAATTATGTTTATGAAAGATGACACCAACTGGCTACAGGCCAAGGACATTCCACCCAACCGTATACACTATTGTTCCAAAGCTCAACAACAACATCATCCCCAAGACAGGGATATGAATACATAAGGACGGTTCTAGAATGTTACTTGGCTTCCCAAACCAGTCAACACCCAAGCTCTCATAGGCTTCCCAGCTCTCACAGCAATCCAAGTACCCAACTCTCTTCTACCCAGCTTGCACCACCCAAGAGAACAAACCTCCACCCTTCTTTGCCATGTATTCCCTCATGCAGTCCTTCTCCTTATTCAATCTCCAGCGCAACTATTATTGGATAAATCGGTGAATGTGGACATAAAATGATCTTCCTAGATCCACCTAGATCTAGAAAAAAATGAGACATGACATGGTTCTTTCCCTAAGCTTAATCGTTGAATTTACTATCAGATAAGAGATGAATGACATACCTTTGAATATCGCTTCCTTATGTCTTTGTTGTCCCTGCTTCGCTCCGGTGTTCTTGTGCTATTGATCCTACAATGAAACACAAACCAACCAAAGTGAAAGAAACAATAATATGTTCAATAAAAAATTATATATGTGATCAAGGAGTCATGTAATAAAATGAGAATGATTTTATGGGAAAGAAACAAGCCACTATATTATATTAAGTAAAAGTGGAAGATACAACCAAACAACCTTGATGTTGCAAGGTTCCCTTTTGGTGGCCCTTTTCTCAAACACACACACTTGATCCAAATTTGCATGAAGAGAATCCACAATAACTTGATGGACAAATGGAGACCTCAAGCATCAATTGAGATAGAATTCCTCACACAATTCTCAGCCTATTACTTCATTAATTCCTTTCTTTCTTGCTTGCTTACTTGCTTAACCTTTTCCATAAGAAATCCATCATTATATATGATAAAGAGAGATGGTTAAAGAGATTAGGATGATCCCACCAAATCAGAGAAGCGAGTAGGATCCCAACCATATGGATGCCACCTAATATTCTAGAAGATTCCTTCTAGAACTTTCGTCAACTTCGACCTTTTCTCAGTCTTTCAACGCCGCCACACCCTGTTTATAGTGTAGCCTGTGGAAATTTCACAAGCCAATTTCATGACAAACTGCGGCGATCACGCACTTCCACACTGTACCTTATGGTTGGCCAATGGCGACCTTCTAAAAACAAGTTTTGTAGAAGATGGAGCTAGCCACTTTTCTCATGAAGAAAGGTTCTTTTAGAATACTGAACACATGTTGTAGAAACATCACCAGGGTGACTAAAATAATGTGTAACATAATTCCCCCCAAAGTATGAGGCTGGAACTCATGACAACCGAAATACTTTGTAGAATATGTGTGTGTGTTAGAAACAAGGATCACACCAATCAGAAACCTGCAAACAACCAAGCATCTGTGCAATATTATTCCATTTCTAAGGTAGGCATTCCCATGCTCAGACGACGAGTGATTTAAATCATAAATGTCAGTCATGGCCACTAATCATACATTGTGGATCCATGTCATCAAGATTCTGCATAGCCACCAGGAATACACTGTGGATCTGTGCTCATAGAAAACTCATATTCAGACATATTCACAAGACATGCAAAGTGTATCTATGTATCAATACAAATTATAAATACTCTATCACAACCTAGATCAAAACAATGAGATCCAGTGTCTTCAATCCTGTCATCCGTAGGTATGAATATAGCCATGCGATTGCAGGTGCTGAAGTTGAACATGGTAGAAACCACTTGATTATCGACCATTGATGAAAACCATTAACAAGTGCGAGAGAAATCGCCATTGATGTCAATGACTCCCAAGGTACCTTAGTACAATCCAACGAATGCAAATAAATGAGATGAAGTCGAGCATTCGATAGAATCTCTCAATCAGGGGTCAATCATGTGAACCCACTATTGAAAGCGAAGAAACATTCCATTGAGGCATGCAAGTTCTAAAGTACTAATTGATTTCTAAGTCTTTTTCCCAGATAATGAGTTGAAGTGGATGAGAATAGACTCGTCACATGAGGGCCTTGATGTATCCCCCATCAATGACACGAAATAAGTAACAAATTTAAGGTAGATCAAAGTATGAAGATGATTTGAAACTGACACAGGGAAGGTCGACATGGTGGGAATTGATAACTGCATATGGTCGACTCAATAGAAGGCATGTGAAAGGTTGGACTTCTCTTGAACATATGAATGACACGACAATGGTCTTGGTAGAATTGACTCAAAGATGACCCAAGATATGAACTTGCGGAAGGTCAAACAAGAGAAAAATGGATTTACCAACCCAGATTGAATGACAAAGGGGGTGTCATGTTCAAGAGTGACTATTACTTCCACTAACACAAATATAGAGACACATTTCTTTCCCAAAATTTCCCCCACCATTTCTGGCAAGTACCTCTTAATTTTTATGCAAGCTTGAGGAGGATAACATATGCTTGTTGATATAAGCTCATCCTTTAGATGAGTCCCTCAAAGTATATTTAAAGAACCCTAAGAAGGAATGGTTTGGTTCCATATAGGTCTTTCGATGTTTTTTTAACCGGTCCAAAGAGAGAAAGCTCGGGGGTTTTTCATATTTAGAGAGTCTGAAAAAAACTTAAAGAGGACTCTCTCGGTTCCTTTTTCATAAATTAGTTTAATGAGACCGAAAAAGTGATAACTATCACCCATCAAACATTTTCTTCAAATACCTTTACGATCGTGAAAAGAACAAGGTCGCTCAACAATCTTTTCATTTTTACGGAGTGTGAAAAGAGCTTAAAGGATACTCCATAGGTTTCGCTTTTCATGTTACCATGACGAGTACGAAAAAATAACAAAAGTATACTCAGTTGCATTCTCATTGATTTACGAGTACGAGGATGAACAAATACTGAGCTCGAGGTTTTTCCTAAAAAACCTAAAAAATATTTGTACAAGCGACAAACGTAAAAATAAATCAAGAAACGTATATGTGTTCCATTGTTTAGGCTCCTAGATTCTTCATCTGTGAAAAATCAAAACACTTACAATATCATTAGAACTTTAGCTTTTAAGTAAAATAGATAAAATAATATAAAATATCAATGAAAAAAGTAAAAAGTCAATAAATATAGGTGAAAACTCTTTTTTACCATTCCATTGTCATTTTACCCAAAACTTGTCCAAAAAACCCTATTTCACCTCAAACTTCCACTGTGGATTACAGGAGGCACGGGCAACCATTCGACAAACGACTTTCACTAAAAAGATAATATTCTTGTCCTCTTCATTTTCCATGGATTAATTTCTGTTTTTATTGGTTAAAAATGGTTTTTAAGTTATATTTTATGAGGGTAGGTGTGCATAGCAATCGTCGCAGGTGGCTTATATCGTGCCCTGCAGAAACCAAAAATTTCCGCAAGTGGCCTTATGGCTGACCTGCAGCGATTCCACATTATGTAAAAATCTCACCTGTGTCGGGTGCAACTCAAAAAATTCTCATTTATGTTTGGCCAATAAAAATTCCCAACAAAGCAAAATGAAGATGCTAACTTATCCTTGTGGCTCCAATGCAGGTTTTTGACTGTCATAATGTTGGAGTGGAGGGAGAGAGAACATGAAGACGTTGATAATTTTGCCAGGAATGACCTGGGCATAGTTAATGCCCTCCAACAGTGTGGGTTTCTGAAGTTCTTTAAGATCCAGGGCATGAGGGCCCAATTGAGGTTTCTTGAGTATTTATTTCACATGTGGGACATGGATCAACAGGTATCCCTAGTACGGTTAACAATTTTTTTATTGGATAAATCGGTGAATGAAAACATAAATTAATTTCCCTAGATCCACCTAGATCTAGAACAAAACGAGACAGGACATGGCATTTTCCCTAAGCTTAATCATTAAATTTACTATCAGATAAGAGATGAATGACATATCTTTGAATATCACTTCCTTATGTCTTTTTTGTCCCTTCTTTTCTCCGGTGCTCTTTTTCTATTGATCCTACAATGAAACACAAACCAACCAAAGTGAAAGCAACAATAATATGTTCAATGAAAACTTATACATGTGATTAAGGAGTCAGGTAATAAAATGAGAATGATGTTATGGGAAAGAAACATGCCACTGTATTATATTAAGTAAAAGTGGAAGATACAACCAAACAACCTTGATGTTGCAAGGTTCCCTTTCAGTGACCCTTTGCTCCAACACACACACTTGCTCCAAATTTGCATGAAAAGAATCCACAATAACTTGATGGACAAATGGAGACCTCAAGCATCAATTGAGATAGAATCCCTCACACAATTCTCGACTTGTTCCTTCATTAATTCCTTTCTTGCTTTCTTTCTTATTTGCTTAACCTTTTCCATGAGAAATCCATCATTATATAGGAGAAAGAGAGATGGTTAAAGAGATTAGGATGATTCCAATAGATCATATAAGTGAGTAGGATCCAAACCATATGGATTCCACCTCATATTATAGAATATTCCTTCTATAAATTTCATGAACTTCAAGCTTTTTTCTCAATCTTCCAACGTTGTCGCACCCTGGTTATAGTGCAACCTGCGGAAATGTCGCAAGCTAGTTTCATGACAGACTGCACCGATCAGGAACTTCCTCACTGTACCTTATGGCTAGCCTATGACAGCCTTCTAAAAAAAATTTTTGTAGAAGAGGGAGCTAGCCACTTTTCTCATGAAGAAAGGTTCTTTTGGAAGCCTAAACACATGTTGTAGAAACATCACCAGGGTGACTAAAATAATGTGTAACAACAATTGGTCCAGAATATCAATGCTGGAAATCTCAGGACTCGCAGCTATGATAAACACTGGGCACATGCCAACACTTCTCAAACATGCAGCCTCAGGTCATGACTGGATCACACCAGTGACCACTACAACCAATTATCCCATGGCTAATCTTCAACAGTTCAACTCCCTTTCCTGAGCCAAGACATGGATGAGGATGGATCAATGAATGGGTAAGTGTGTGCGTGCATGTAAATTCATGAGGGAAATGAGTGAATTGTACAGGAAATCAGTGAACAAGCCATCAGTCCAACCCCCCCATCAGACCAGAGGCGGGTTTAAGTAACTACGTGGGGAAATCAAGAACCTCCTGGCCTTCACCAAGAAGCTCCTATAACCGATCCCCTCCCTTAGGAAGAAAGGGTAATTAACATAGGAAATAAACACGTATCCCCTCAATCCCCCTCTCTTGTGGAATCATATCCCCCTATAAATCTACTCCTTGTCCATCTAGTAGCCATCCATGTATTTATTATTAATAATGATAAAAACATTACATATCTTGGTCACACTAGCCTTTTAATAATTGTTTGGGCACTCTGGCCTCTCAACATTGTAACAATACATTATTTAAAATGGGGGGTTCAAAACTTGGGGTGTTACATCCCCTCCCCCTTATTTTGGCATTGTCCCCAGTGCATATACAAAATAGAGATAAAAATCTCAAATTTATTCAAAAAGTTGCGGGTACTCTGCCTGCATGTCATCTCCATTCTCCCAGGTAGCATCTTTAGGACCATAGTAGGTCCACTTAACTTTTACCAGCTCTATAACTCGATTCTGGAGCATTTTGACTTTTTTGTCCAATACGCATACTAGTTGAACTTGAAAATCTCCTCTGTCTCTACCTGAATCAGATGCCAATCAATAACATGGTTAGGATCATGTACATATTTCTTTAGTAAAGACACATGAAATACATTATGCACATTCATGGAAGTAGGAAATGCAAGCATGTATGCAACTAGCCCTATTCTATCCAATATTTCAAATGGACCACAAAATCTGGCTGCCAGCTTTGTACAACTACCCAATTTCAAAGAGCTTTTCTTGGGCTTCACTTTCAAAAGTACATGCTTCCCTACTTTAAATTCTCTAGATGTCATGTTCTTGTCTGCATAAACATTCAGTCTATCCTGAGCTACCTTTAAATTCTTCTTGATCTTGACCACCTGGTCTTCCATGTCCTTGAGAAACTTCGACCCAAGTACCATTCTACCTACTAGGTTGTCCCAGCTTACTAGATTATCGCATTTCCTACCGTAAAATGATTCAAATGGGCTTAATCTCAATGAAGATTCATACCCATTATTATATGCAAACTCAACCAAGTGTAAGTAATCTTCCCACTTAGATGGCTTATCCATCACATACATTCTCAACATGTCTTCAATTATTCGATTGACCCTCTCTGTTTTCCCATCTGTCTGGGGATGATATGTTGTGATAAATTTTAGATTTGTTCCAAATCCTTTAAAAAATCCCCTCCAGAAATTGGAGGTAAACTTGTATCTTTTTCCGAGACGATTGTCCTAGGTATCCCATGCAACCTAGCAATTTCCTTCATGAAAATTTATGCAATATTAGTTGTTGTATGCGTTATCTTCATAGGCAAAAAATCAGAAGAATTTGTTAATTTTTCATTCACCACCATGATTGAATCATGTTGCTTATTCGTTTTGGGTAATCCTATGATGAAATCCATGGTGATCACTTCCCATTTATTCTCTAGGATTGGCAATGGTTGCAGCAAACCCGTCGGGTGCCTATGCTCATCCTTCACCTTCTGACATTCCATACATCAAGCGATGTAATCAGCAACATCCTTCTTCATTCCCGGCCAAAAGAATTGGCTTCTTACTGCTATAATGTTTTTTTGGTAACCAGGATTTCCATCATAAGGAACATCATGCATTTCCTTTAGTACCAAATTCATCAGTTCTCCAGAACTAAGAACATAGATTATGTTTTTATGCATGAGTAGTTTGTCTTCCTTTATCTCATACTCCTTTATTTTCTACTGTACATATCCTAGCTGTAAGTTTTCCTTTACTTTTAGGTAATATTGGTATGTAACAAGACAATCTAAATATATGCTCTTCAAGTTTGACTAGTGCATACTAACAACAGTAGCATGCATGATATGCACTCTTCTACTAAGTGCATCGACAACTTTATTCTCCTTTCCCTTGATATTCTTGATATCGAAGTCATATTCACTTAAAAATTCCATCCATCTTGTTTTCCTGGCATTCAAGGTTGGTTGTTCAAAAAGATACTTCATGCCAATGTGGTCTGTCCTCAATTCGAATGTCTTCCCCATGAGATAATGCCTCCACATCCTCAAGGCGTGAACAATGGCAACAAGTTTCAAGTCGTGGGTGGCATAGTACCTCTCATGTTCCTTAATCTTTCTGGACTCATATCCAATGACATGTCCATTTTGTGTGAGGGATCCCCCAAGTCCATCCTTACATGCGTCTGTACATACCACAAAATTTTCATTTGGGTCAACAATCTTTAACACAGGTGCACTAGTCAGTAATTCCTTCAATAGATTAAAATTCTTTTCACACTTGAGTTTCCATTCAAATTTAGTTCCCTTATTTTGCAAAGAAGTGATGGGATGAGCAATATTAGAGAACCATACTATGAAAATTATGTAGTAGCCAGCTAATCCCCTAAAAGATATGACGTATGACACATTTCTGGGTGTTGGCCATCCTCTAATGGCTTCAATCTTCTCTGGATCTACTGCTATGCCCTGCTCTGAAATAATGTGTCCCAAGTAATGGATCTTCTTTTGATAAAAAGAACACTTACTCAACTTGGCATACAATTGATGTTTTCTCAGTCCTTGCAATACCAGTCTTAAGTGATGTTCATGCTCCTCTTCAAACTTATAATAGATAAGTATGTCATTCAGGAATACTATGAAAAACTTATCGAAATAATTTCTGAATATGCCATTCATTAAGAACATGAAGATAGTTGGTTCATTGATCAGTCCAAACGGTACCATTACAAATTCATAATGCCCATACCTGGTCCTAAAGGTTGTCTTATGAATGTCTTCTTCCTTGATTCTTACGTGATGGTATCCTACCCCCAGGTCAATCTTTGAGAATATGTTTGCTCCTCTTAGCTGGTCAAAGAGGTCATCAATTCAGGGTAAAGTATACGTGTTCTTTATAGTGTACTTTAGGTTGTCGAAAGTCAATACATAGCCTCAAGGTTCCATCCCTCTTTTTGACAAAAAGTACTGGTGATCCCCAAGGTGAAACACTTGGACGTATGTACACTTTCTTCAACAATTCCTCCAACTGCATTTGTGATTCTTTTAACTCTGATGTGCTCATTCTGTAAGGTTTTTTTGACACCGAGGCATCTCCTGGAACTAGATCAATTGAGAAATTTAATTCCCTTCTTGGTGGAAATCCGGTTATTTCTTGGAATACATCTTCAAATTCCTATAGTACCGAGAAATCTTCGAGGCTTGGCCCCTTTTTATTATCTATCTCTTCAACATGAGTTGCATACAATTGGCATCCCTTCCTAAAACATCTTTTTAGCTGTAAGGCTAAAATCTCCCTTATAGAGATGGGTCTTGGAACTCCTTTCATAGTGCTCTATTTTCCATTTCCATCAAGACAGGTAAATGTCTTGTTATGACAATCTAGGACAGCATGATGCTTGTCCAACCAATCCATTCCAATAAGAATATCATAAGACCCCAACAGTATGATATTTAGATCACTACTAGTATTCACTCCATTAAGACTTATGGAACAACTTCTGACCATATCATGGATTCCTCTTTTGGTTCCAGTGGCTAACTGAACCAAACTTGCTTTTCCAAGCTTACTTTTCTCCAAATGTAGTCTATCCACTATCTTAGGATCAAAGTAGCAATGACTTGCTCTTGAATCAATCAAAATAGCACCAGGATGATTTATGATCTTACCTTCCACCTCGATCATATTGGACTGGTACTCTGCTTGTCGATCATATAAAGCTACATAGATTATTCCCATATCTTCGACTATTGTAGTTTTTTGGATGTTGTGCACAGTCTTCACTCTATATTTTTTGTGTGGGAAATACTTGTATAGGTGATCTTCCTTGCATCCCCAACATGGGATTGGTGGTCTTCCTCTTTTTCCCAAGGAATCTTCTTTCTTGAAATCTCCCTTAGCATACTAATATTGATGATTTCTATTAGGCTCATTCTTATTGAAGGGAGGTTTTAATCCTTTCCTCCTCTGATCAGACTTCACATTTTTCTTGTCCTTCCAAGATTTCTGTAGGGATTCTCTTCCTTGGCCTTGCTCATACAATTATTTATCCTCCTCAATGGCCTCATTCAAGGTCTTGGGTTCATTATACTTGATCTTTTCCTTATAAAAGGTTGGCAGTCCACTTATAAATCTCTGTATTTTTACTTTCTCATCGCCAATGAACCTGACATACTTTAAAAATCCCAAGAACTTCTTCTTGTACTCTGCCATAGTCATGCTTCCCAACTTGAGTTCAAAGAACTCCTGCATTTTCTTGTCATAGAAATTCTCTGAGAGGTACTCCTTCTGGAAGTACTTCTTTAACTGCTTCCAAGTGATCCCACTTTCATTAACATGTTCCACTTTCTTTAGTTGGTCCCACCACATTGTAGCTTTCCCGTGTAAATGGTAGGTGGAAATCCTGGATTCCAGGTTGGATGAATAGTTATGCAACTGAAAAATATCTCCTGAGCCCAAGAAACCATGCTTCGACATCATCTTCCCTTTCTCTTTCACCGTCGAAGGAAGGTGGCTTGAGATTCCTCAGTTCTCCTTGCAAACTATCTACCTCTTGTTTCCTTCTTTGGATTCTAAAAGAAGACACCTCTAGACTGCTTACGAGATATTTGAATGCATAAAACCTTATTTATGAGTAAGGAGGCGAATGGTGTCCATGATCTCTTCTTTCACTTCTGGAGTAACCAGCTCTTCCATGATCATCCCTTCTTTCATTGCACTTTCCTTCTTCCTCTTGTATTGAGTTTAATCCCTTCTTCATTTTCCTCTACAACTGATTTAAGCTCTGCAACACTCGAGCATTTATCTAACTTTTCTCTCTCATCAGTATCTCGTTGTCTGTTTTGTATCTCTGCACTTCCATATTCAATATCTTTACCGTTTATATTAATGTTTCATGCCCTCATTTTCCCTTGCATCCATTGGACTCTGTCTCTGCATTACCAACTTCGGTATTCTTTCCTTTGGCCTCCTTATCATGACTAGAGTCTCCCTCGCCTTCTTCCATTTCCTCAAAACGCATCCTGAGTTGAGGTGTTTAAACCCCTTAATTCTACAAAATGTACAAGCGACCATTTTGTTAGAATTATGCATATGATAAACACAATTGTAAAACCATGCTACAGGTCTCTTTCTTATTATTATTTTTTTTCATGGAGATCATATCCCCATTCTTCGAAAATAAGAGTGCCCTGTTATCCTTGGTTGACACAAAAATTCATCTTGCCTAGGCACTTCCTTCAAACCACCTTCCCAGGTGACCATGACTAGAAACCATGGATAAATCCTTCCTTAGCACATTTATGTATCAAAGAAAACCAATTCGATCCTTATCCCTCCTTTCGTCAGCTCTCAATCTTCATATGACCATGGACATGACCCTGCGCTTAGCTAAAAAATCTCTTGTCCAAAGCTTTGATACTTCAGAACTTTCAACCAGGACCGGATCAACGGTCCTCGTTCTCTTTCCCAAGAAACAAAATTGCCAAACCATGCTACAGGTCTCTTTCTTATTCTTTTTTTTTTCATGGAGATCATATCCCCTTTCTCCAAAAATAACAGTGCCCTGTTATCCTTGGATGACACAAAACTTCATCCTGCACAGGCGCTTCCTTCAAACCACCTTCCCACGTGACCATGACTAGAAACTGTGGCTAAATCCTTCCTTAGCACCTTTCTGTATCGAAGACAACCAATTCATTCCTTAGCCCTCCTTCCCTCAGCTCTCCATATGCATATGACCTCAGCCATGACCGTGCACTTAGCTGAAAAAGCGCTTGTCCAGATTTTTGATACTTCGAAACTTTCAACCAGGACCATATCAATGGTCTTCATCCTCTTTCCCAATCAATGATTGAGATCCACTTTGGGACTCTGCGCTTCAAGAGTCTCAACTTTTCCTCGCTTTCCTCCTCCCAGAATGCTTTTACCTGGAGTTCATGATCTATCGATGGGTGTCCTCCCACATATCAGTGGCTTTGAATCACTTCGTCTCTTCAGGCTTCAGAAGTTTCAAACTTTCCTCCTATACTTTCTCCTGGAGTTCTTTCACCCAAAGTCAACGATCCTTCGACGTGTGTCTTCTGGAATCAACGGTCGATATGTACTTCAGTCGTCGGGCCTTCGATAGTTTTCAACCCAACGCAACCTGTCACATATTTCCCCTCCAGTGTGCCCAGTCTTCGGACTGCAAGATCTGTCTCCACGTGGTGAAATACTGGAAGAGGACATGTGGCCCAATCAGGCCAGTGACACGTGTCACATTCTAACTCACCTTTTAATACTTCAAATTCTCAAATCTTACTGACAAGTGGCACACAACCCATGTGTCCACTGACGTCCATAAGCCACATCACTTCAGAAACATTTCAGGGTCCACATCACCTCTTGGTGATGTCATCGTTCCCCATCACTTCGGCTCTTCGGGCTTCGGGAGTTTCCATAATAGAAAACTTCCAATTCTCCGAAACTCTGAATTCTTGAACTGGAAAATCTGTCACCATGTGTCCTCCTGGATTGGAAAACTAATATTCACTTCGGGTCTTCACTTGGAGTCCACATATCTGCACCGCTTGTCCTCCTTAATCTGATTGTTGAGGCTTATTTCCAGTCTTCGGACTTTGAAAATCTCAAATTTCAAAATTTATATGGCCCCACTGGCTTTTATCTGAAGCCCTGGATCTGGTGACACGTGGCTCTCGACAGATCAACAAATAAGATCCTTTCGTGGCTTTGGGTTTCGGAAAACTCAACTCTCAACCTTTGCTTTCCTTGGAAGTGTGCAATTTTTTTTCACGTGTCCTCCTAGATCGGATGGCCGAGATTCACTTCAGATCTCCGGGGTCCGGAAATCTCAGTTCTCAACTTCTCCTACTCGCCTCTCAATTTGTGGGGGCACTCATCAATGGTTTTGAGTAACCGTCTTTTCATTCTTAAATTCTCTTGATGCTGACACGTAACCCCTTGGGGAAACCGTGGTTTGGATTGCAGGATTTCCTTAGGAAATTATCTCTCATGCAACTTGGTTCCCTATAATGCCTGATGTCTGTTGATCTCTTTTTCCAATGGGATCCGACGGTTGTGACCTTAACCCTTACTTTCTTTTCATCCGAGGACCCCTGTTCACCTGTCCTACGATCCAACAATCTCATATCTCTCCCGATTGTACAATGGTGATCGCTATGGAATTCAAAGGGGACGGTCACGATCCTTCGAACCCCTTACACAGGTCTCTAACATTCTATCTCCTGCGTATATTTTTCAATGCCATTCCTCCTGATATTTTCAACTCCACGGTCAAAATTCGATCTTGACCCCGAGACTTTGACCAATAGACCCGACCCATACCGACCCGATGTTTCAACTAGAAGCTCTGATACCAAACTGTAGCATACCCAGCCACCCACAGACCGGGGCATGTTACCGTCAAGCTCACCCTTGGACATATTTCTCTTACCGATACCTTACTTTTAGTTTAAATATGCATAAAAGAAAAGACTTTAACGACATGCACAACAGTAATCAACAAGCATGCATAGTCTAAAGATTCAATTAAATGATAATTAAATATACAGTGGAAAATACATTCATATACATGTAAATGATACCATAACAGATAGCACTTATCTTTATGAAAGATGACACCAACTAGTTGCAGACCAAGGACGTTCCATCCAACCGTAGACACTATTGTTCCAAAACTCAACAACAGCTTCACCCTCGAGCCAGGGCTATGAATCCACAAGGACTGTTGTAGAGTGTTACTTGGCTTCCCAAACCAGTCAATACCCAAGCTCTCATAGGATTCCCACCTCTCACAATAATTCAAGTACCCAACTCTCTTCTACTCATCTTGCAACACCCAAGAGAATGGAACTCCACCCTTCTCTTCCACGCAGTCCCTTAGGATGTCCTTCTCCTTATTCGGGCTCCAACACAACTGTTATTGGATAAATCAATGAATGCGGACATAAACTGATCTCCCTAGATCCACATAGATCTAGAACAAAACGAGACAAGACATGGTTCTTTCCCTAAGATTAATCATTGAATTTACTATCAGATAAGAGATGAATGACATACTTTTGAATATCGCTTCCTTATGTCTTTGTTGTCCCTGCTTCTCTCTGGTGTTCTTGTGCTATTGATCCTATAATGAAACACAAACCAACCAAAGTGAAAGCAACAATAATATGTTCAATGAAAACTTATACATGTGATCAAGGAGTCATGTAATAAAATGAGAATGATTTTATGGGAAAGAAACATGCCACTGTATTATATTAAGTAAAAGTGGAAGATACAACCAAACAACCTTGATGTTGCAAGGTTCCCTTTCCATGGCCCCTTTTCTCCAACACACACACTTGCTCCAAATTTGCATGAAGAGAATCCACAATAACTTTATCGACAAATGGACACCTCAAGAATCAATTGAGATAGAATCCCTCACACAATTCTCAGCTTATTCCTTCATTAATTCCTTTCTTGCTTTCTTTCTTACTTGCTTAACCTTTTCCATGAGAAATCCATCATTATATAGGAGAAAGAGAGATGGTTAAAGAGATTAGGATGATGCCACCAAATCAGATAAGTGAGTAGGATCCCAACCATATGGATTCCACCTCATATTATAGAAGATTCCTTCTAGAAATTTCGTGAACTTCAACCTTTTCTGATCAAAATCTGGACCAGGGGTCAAATTTTAGCCCAAAAATCAACGTTCTCGGAATTGCCTCAAAACAAATGGGTTTGTAGCCCTCGTCTTCACGAACCCAACGCAATTTATTTCGTCTCAAACGGACGTCGGGAGCGAAAGATATAGCGATCTGTTCGGAAAGTCAAACAGGTAAAAAAAAGTGCTGACTGGGCAATCCGTACAGTCCGTACGGCCACGTGGCAGGGCCATACCATCATGATGACGTGGCAAGTTGGATGATGTGGTGCATTTTGGTTGGATGTTCATGGACCAGTAACATGTTGACACGTGTCGTATTGGAAGCGAATGAAAAGAGGGCACGTGGCCCAATGGTTGGGCGCCACGTGTCCCTCATTTGGTTGGCTTATATATGCTTTGTAAAAAAGTAATGGAGGCCGCGGGGTTCGACCCCCGGACCTCCCATAACACAAAGCCTTCATAATTTCTGCTAACCACCATTTTCGCCTTTGTTCCTTGTTTTTATTATGGGACATATTATATATATGTTTGGTTGTTATGTCAAGCGGAAAGGGGGGCGGGTCGGGGCATAGCCCCGACCCGTGGACATATGTGTTGATATGTGACCGTGGGGGGTTAAATACTTTGACCATATATGTGCGCGGTTTATATGCCATATATGTTGTATTACAAAAACATTTGTGCGGGGTTTATATATTATTAACACCATATAACTTGAACCCACGAACCATGTGTTACGGTTGGCGCGGGGTTTTGGAACTATAACCCGTGTATTTTTTAACCAATGGTTTATGCCATGTGCGCGGTTATGAAAACCCGTGGTTTATCTTATGGTGGACGCGTTTGGTTATGGTGTGCGCGGTTTCAACAGTTGACACGGTTTTTATAACCGTTTGGCTCTTTTCTTTTGGCCCGAGGTTTCATGAGCCATATGCCCAAGTGCTAGGCGGTTGGGGGCTGGAGGCGCCCTAACCGTCCTACGGTTTGCACCGTTGTCACAGTTGCGCCCGGTGCTAGGTTATAACGCGCATTGGGAGCGTGTTTCAGGTACATGCACACAGAGGTGCGTTCTGTAGAACCAGGTCCAGCAAAGCTTGAAGGAGAAAAATGGAGGAGGCCTAACTTCTTCACCGTTTGGCCGATTGAGGTTCTGTAAAAGCCCAGCCAGAGGTTTTTGGACGTACTGGATCCATTGGTGCCATTTTCACAGCCATTTGAAGACTTCTTCATCAAGTTTTTCACCATTGAAGTTTCAGGAAGCTCCAGGGAACTTCAAGCCCTCTTTGATGGAGGACATGGTTTGGTGAGCCTATATTTGTTTTCTGTGATTGAATAATCATTTTTGGCTAATCGATATGCTCTGAACACATTGG
>SNQJ01S0007844.1:51212-89689 GCA_010110895.2 Picea sitchensis | reverse complement strand
TGTAAGGAAAAATTATGACCAGATGAGGCTTATCTGGATGGCTTCACCACCAAATAAACCATTTCATTTCTACCTGTTACTGTAATGATGAGGATAAGACATTGGGTGTTCAAGGCATCATTTTGGGATAGGTGATTGGACGTTCGGGTGGTGAATTTGATGTTAGATCATGGTTCATGACATAAGATAGGTTTGTGAATTTCTTAAGGACGAAATATATTCGTGGCTTATCATTTCTATACATGTTTCATATTTTGATATGATTTTTTCCCTTAACCATGTTCAAGAGATATGAGAGGATTGATTAAGTTTAGGCATATGGGTATGAGGGATAGGCGCATGGTTTTAATACTAAGGTCATAAGATCTAGTATGTATTTTCATACTTATTGTAGTTTTATGAGCATAGGAAAATAAATACCATGTTACCTTTTCTTTTACCTTTGTATGATTAATACCCATAGCATGTGTGATTGCTTGTAAATTGTCAGAATTCATCCTTTTAGATTGAAGTTTCTTGAAAACTTGGTACGGGAATATCCTGTACTTCTTTTATTCTGTGCTTATCTTCTCTTGTATTTGGTTTTGCAGGGTGATCATGTGAGTCTGAAAAAGAGTTCTGAAGGGGCTCTTTTGACCTTCCCCTATGCCAAAGATGTTGTATATATGTATGCAAGAAGATTCAACATTTTATATCATAATGGAGAAAAGATAATAAGAGCACAAGAAACCAATCAAATTCCAGAAGTACATTTATAACCTAGCATATGATCTAATACCTAAAAAGTGAAATTGCCCTTCTTTTGATGGATTTTTGACAAAGGAAGCATTCAGTAGTGAAACAGGGAATATTTATATGTTTTCCAAAAGAACACATCCCACCTAACTTGCTTCAAAGATTTACTATCATTGGATGTTATAGATAAATTTCACAGTATAAGTAGATTAGACTCCCTGGTTAGGGCTCCACTCTTAAGAAGTTTCCTTCTTAGATAGTGTAGGCTTTAGATGTCAGACCGGTAAGTTGACTTAGGGTGATTCTCAAATGGAAATTTGCTTGGAGTAATTATGTTGTTGATTCATATGGATTTTTTTATCTCATGAAAGCCAATAATGACCTTTACTCTTTTTGTTTTAGATGACAAAAAGTGAATTTTTCAATTAGACAAGTATAGATGAGACATTTTTCAACCAGAACCCACTGCCAACAAGCCTATTCAGTACTCCGGTGGGGTAGTTGTGATAATTAGTGAGAGGTTCCTTCCCCAAGTAGAATGCCCCATTGCCAATAGGCCTCTTCAGTACCCTGATGGGTTTGCCTAGTCATACCACAGATCGGTACCCACTGCCAGCAGACCTGTTTAGTATCCTGGCGGGTTAGTCTCTTAAACCCTTTTTCCATCAGAGGCTGCTTGTCCATAGTCACCTATTTTGGTTTTTATTAAAGAGTGCTTTGTACGGTGACAGGGGAGGCTCGTCTGAAAACCTTTTTACAGGGTGGGATGTTATTGGGTTGGAAGGCATATACTCTTCTTTTGTATGTCTTTTAAAGATTTGTTTGAAGGAAAAATAAACTTTTATGTACATTATTTATTTAGAGTGATTCAGATGTATAATTTTATCTGAAGTTTTCCATAAGAGAATGACCTAAAGTTTCCTTAGGGTACTGGTACATCCTCTTTCATAAAAGTTTTGGTAGTGTGCCCATGGTAGAGAGTGTTCATATACTCATATGTTACTCTTTAATAAGATAATCCAATGAATATTATTGAAGTCTAGTTAGGGTGAGATAGTTACTTATAGGCTAATATATTTTTTCCTTTAAATCATGCTGAAATATTGGGTAAAGGCAACTTCTAGTCTTTGAAGCGGATTATGGTTCTTTAAGAAATCATAGGTAAAGATTGTGTCCCTTTTTATTTTGTTTTTAAGAAACAAAACCAAAAGAAATTAAAATACTTCTTAGCAACAGAACCAAAAGAAATTAAAAATACTTCCCTTTAGTTGTCAACAGAACCAAAAGAAATTATTGCTTCACAAGGGCTACCATTTGATACTGCATTCAGATTATTGGTTCCAACTTAACTGGTTGTTTGCATGGCTTCATACTTTAGATTAATTAACATAAGATTTTGAAGTATGCGTAGTATGCTTTGTCAATTATGTAATGTGTCTTGATAGTACTGTAGAAAGACAGACTTCTGGTACCGGACTGGTACCGGACCAGAACATGATTTCTGGTACTGAAGAAGAGCAAAATATTGTTGATGCCTACAAACTGATGTTTAGCAAGTCCA
The DNA here is from genome assembly GCA_010110895.2 of Picea sitchensis. Taxonomy (NCBI): domain Eukaryota; kingdom Viridiplantae; phylum Streptophyta; class Pinopsida; order Pinales; family Pinaceae; genus Picea; species Picea sitchensis. Next base: position 87,393 of record SNQJ01S0007844.1, on the reverse strand, counting down.
TGAAGGATCAAATAAATTATAGAAATTTACTTACAAAAAAAGAAACGAAATTGCGAAAGTAAAACAAAAGGGGGTAAGAATCTCTTGTTACCTTCATATTATTAACAAAATTCGATCCACACCTATGTACAAAAATTTCAAATAAACCAATCAATTAGTGTGGATTAGTAGGAGGGTCTCCTTCCTTACTGATCATCTTCATATCTGAATGCTATAGTATACGAGTCAAGAATTCTTCTTTTGACAGAGGTTTGTTGTAAACTCGCAACCAGTGACCATTCACAAGTAGTGGTGTCTATTGTTCATCAATTGTCTTTATATTGATTGAACCATTATCATAGACAGTGTCAATTTCGTAAGGTCCCATCCAACGGGTGGTTAACTTACCTTTGAATTTCTTGAATCTGCTATCATACAATAGGGCCCAATCTCCTTGTTGAAATTTTTTCTTTTTGAGATACTTGTCATGCCATTTTGTTCTCTGTTCTTGAATGAGGGTAGTTCTTTGAAGTGCTTCCTGCCTGATTTCATCCAATTCATTAAGCTACAAAAGTTTTTGTTGTTGGGCTTCATCCAAGTTCATGCCAACTTGTACTGCAGTCCTGAAGGTTTTGATCTGGAATTATATGGGAAGAAGCACATGCTTCCCATACACTAACTCATAGGGTGTATGTCCTATTGTATTCCTCCAGGTGATTCTATAAGCCCATAAGGCTTCTAATAATCTGTCAACCCAATCCTTATGGTGAAGCTATACTATTTTGGTAAGAATGGAATCAATAACTTTGTTGGTAGATTCTACTTGTCCATTTGCCTATGGATGATAGGGTGTAGATTTCCTGTGTTTGATTTGGTACTATTCTGTAACAGCTTTGACTAGATGAGAGGTAAATTGATTTCCCTGAACAGTCACAATTCTTGAGGTACACCAAATCTAGTAAAGATATCATTAAAAAGAAATTTTACCATTGATTATTCACTTGCAGTTGGTAAAGCTTTTGCTTCAACCCATTTAGTCACGTAGTTAGTGCATACAAGTATATACTTTTTCTTTTTAGATGCAGGGTTAATGGGCCCTACAAAATCTAATGCCCATTTCTCGAGTAGTTCAATAACTACTTGAGATTGAAGTGGCATTTGGTCTCATGCAGTAGGCTTACCCATTCATTGGCATTCATCACAATTGGATACATAGGTTTTAGCATCTCTGAAAATATGGGGAGAGTAGTAACCAGATTGCAGAACTTTGTAAGCGGTCCTCTTGTCTGCGAAGTGTCCTCGACAAGGACCATCATGGCAGGCTTGCAAAATATCATGAATTTCATCTTCCCTTACACATATCTTGATCACAAAATCTGGTCCTGTTTTGTAGAGGAAATCATCGTGCCACATGTAATTTTCACTTAGTTGAATTACTTTCTGTTTTTCTCTAGGAGACAATTTCTGAGGCATCTTCCCTGTCACAAGATAATTAGCGACATCTGCACACCACGGAGTGAATGTAGAAATATCAAATAAATTTTCATCAGGAAAGTTATCTTCTACTGGTGCATTATCTCCCAGATGAATCATTCTAGATAAGAAATCAGCCACAAGATTATCTTTACCAGGTCTATCAATAATGTTGATATTAAACTCTTGCAATAATAAGAGCCATCGTGTAACTCTAGGATTTGTTACAGGTTTGTTCATTAAAAATTTGATGGTTGAATGATCAGTGTGTACAAAAGCTTGATATCCTGTAATATAATGTCTAAATTTATTGATAGCATGGACTACAACTAACAATTCGTTTTCTATGACCGTATAATTAACTTCAGCTGGAGACAGATTTTTACTGACGAAGTAAATAACATAGGGCATTTGATTTTCTCTTTGTCCAAGGACTACACCAAGGGTTGTGTCTGAGGCATCGGTACAGATATGAAAAGGAAGGGACCAATTTGGTCCTCTTAACACAGGGGTAGTTGATAATTTCTATTTTAGAATTTTGAAAGATATTTGGCATTCATCATCCCACTTAAATTCAGCTTCTTTAGATAATAATTTGAATAAAGGTGTAGCTAGGCTTGTAAAATTCGGAATGAATATTCTATAATAGCCAGCATGTCCTAAAAATATACGGACTTCCTTTTGTGAGGAAGGTATTCTGATTTGTGTGATGATATAAATCTTTTTTGGATCAACTCTCATTCCATAACTGGAAATGTGATGTCCCAAAACAATACCTTCAGTGAGCATCATTTTTTATTTTTCATTACTTAAGGAAAGGTTTGTTTCCTTACACCTAATCAAGACTTTTTCTAGAGTGGTCAATGCTTCCTGAAAGTCTTATCCATGGACTGTAAAGTCATCCATGTAGACTTCCACACAATCATTGGTCAAGTCAGAGAAAATGGCTAGGATAGCTCTTTGAAAAGTGGTTGGGGCATTGCAAAGTCCGAAAGGGAGAACCCTATAAGCATATGTGCCCTAAGGGAAGGTGAAAGTGGTCTTCTCTTGGTCTTCAGGTGCTATTTGTATCTGGTTGTAACCACTAAACCCATCCAAGAACGAAAAATACTTCTTTCCGGATAGGGTATCCAATACTTGATCAATAAATGGTAAGGGAAAATAATCCCTATGGGTGGCTTTGTTTAACTCCCGGAAGTCTACACATATCCTCCACTTACCATTTTTCTTGGGAACTATGACAAGTGGAGATACCCATTGACTATTTGAAATGGGGTATATGAGATTGGCTCGAAGGAGTTTTTGAAATTCCTCTTTTACAATATCTTTAAGGGTTGGATTCATTCTTCGTTGAGGCTGTCTAACTGGTTTGATTTGGTCATTAGTGTAGATATGATGTATGCATGTGTCAGGGTGAATGCCTTTTATGTCTGCATAATCCCATGCAAAGGCATCAAATTGTCTTTGGAGCATTTCAATCACTTGTGTCTTTTGTTGTGGTTCCAAACTAGAGTTGATGTACAACGGTTTTCCTGGGCTAATCTCAACAAGTTTAGTAGTTTCTTCCTTATCTGAGGAGGCGGGTGATAAAGTATATAATTGAGTGATATCAGGGTGCCAAGTTTGTTGAAATTCAGAACTAAAAATATGTGACAATTCTGCAAAAGACCTTGGGTATTCAATGCAATTTGTGTCAGCCAAAAATAAGCTTAAGACTTGTTCATCTGATTGTTCTTGTATTCCTCTTACTTGTTCAAGTGTTAATAGAGGTCTAATGCAATATTACTCTCCATAAGATTTTTCTAACCAAATATGTATTTCATGTGCCAGTTGGGCAGGAGGGAAGAGGACAAGTTTTTGGCTATGTGTGCCATTGGATATAGTCATCTCACCAGACTAATAGCTGATAAAGGCACCTACTGTGGCCAGCAAAGGGTGGCCAAGAACCATAGGGTGGCCTGGTTTGGAGGACAATTTAGAATAGATGACTAAAAAGTCTACTAGATATTCCCAAGAAGCTAGAGTGACTATGATATCATTTAGACTTCCTACAGGGATAATGACTGACTTATCTGCCAACTTGATCATGGTTTGGGTTGGTCTTAACTGGTTGATTTGGAGATTTTGCATAGTGTCAAAAGGAATTACATTAATATTTGCACCCAAATCAATGAGTGTGTTTGGTAGAGAAATGTCATTAATTTCGACAGTGACTACTGGATTTCCGGGGTCATTATATTTGTATGGAATTTCAGAAATAAATTCAGATAATTGTCCCACTACCTGAACAAGGGGAGGTTCCTTCTTCTTCCTTCCTAGTTTCTTAATGCAAAGATCCCTTATGATTTTGGTGTATATAGGGATATCCTTATTGGCTTACAGCAGAGGTATTTTTATGCATACATTTTGTAATTCATCTTCTATATCTCTGTGCAAGGGTGGGTCAGGTTTCTTCACTAATAGTCTTTCGGGGTAAGGTGGGAGATTAATTTTTTGGGGTACTTGTACAGACTAAGAAGTGATTGGAATAGGAGGAGACACCTCTTCTTCTGCAAGGGTGGTTTGAGTGTTTTCTTCCTTAGAATGATTATCATTTTCTTTCTGAATTATTACTACATGATCTTATTGGTTTACAACTTTCCCCGATCGTAGTTGAATTTCATAGGTGGGGAAGGTTTGAACTTTTGTATTCTGCACAGGGTGGGTGGGTCGATTATTAGGGTTAGGGATTGGCTGGGCAGGGATTATTGTTGGTCTTGGAGGATTGTGGGCAGCTTGGTTTTGTGGTTGTTGATTTGTATTTATAGATACTTGTTGTTGTTGATTAGGGTTCAAGGGGGTTGTAAATTGTTGTTGTAGAGGAGGTGGAAGTAAATCTTGCATCTGTGGTGGGTTGAATCCAGTTAGTAATTGGGAAATGTTTGCAGGGTACTATGGATATGTAGGGTAAGAGGGATTTCCATACATAGGTCCCCTCCAACCTTGTTGCCAAGGTTGAGTTTGTTGAGGTGTCCATTGTGGATAGGTCACTGGGGAAGGGCCCCATTGTTGTTGTTGATATTGTGTATTAAGATCATAAAATGTATTGGGATTTTGGGCTCTCCAAGGTCTTCTAGAAGGGTATGGTTGTTCTTATGAGACTCCTCCTCCCCTATACATGGCTTGTAGTTCAGGAAAGGTTGGACACTCAGATGTGGGGTGTTATAGTGTACACAGACCTCAAATTTCTATGGCATTCAATGGGCATTCTTTCTCGTTGTTGTGCTTCTTTCGGCATCTATGAAAAAATATTGCTAAAGCATCTTCTTGTTTATTTTTCAGTTTCAGAGTATCTAACTGGTTACTTATTGTGCTCAAGATGTTTGTTTTAAAGTTCTCCAATAATTTTCCTAACTCAGTTCTGGTGACAGTCCCTGAGCTTTGTTTTGTATTTATGCTAAAAGGATCTCTTGGTCCTTTGCCTGTTTTAGCTTGTCCTCTTGAGTATCTCCTACAGTAATCTACAATTTCTGAAAAAAGGTTTTTGGTGTAAATCTCCTGAACTCAACAAGTTTAAAACTTCTATGCAATCATCTCTGAGACCTTTCAAGAATACAGTTCTTACTACAGCTGGGTCTGTGGTGAATAGTTTTGACTTTTGATAGTTGTATAAGAACCTTTCTAAGTAGTCTTCAGGGATTTCATCTTATGTTTGCTGCATTTTAAAAATGTCGTTTTTAACATTATCCTTACAATAGTCTTGGTATTTTCATAAAAATGTGTCTTTCATTTGATCCCAAGAGAGGATTGTATTTTCTCCTAAGCTCATGAACCATCTTAAGGATGAATATTTCATTGTAGCAGGAAAGAGCTTAAGTTTTTGGGCATCGTCTGAGTAGTTATAGCTTCTACATAATATGTCAAACTCAAATAAAAATAAATCTGGGTCTTTAGTTGACATACCTATGAAAGTGGGTAACGATGATAGTGGGATATTCTTCATGCTGATGTTTCTGGAAATATCCAAGATTGGAAACCCAAAAGTCTCAGTCTATGTGGCTTCATTTCCTTTTTCTTCTTCCATTCTACTGATGGATGGTTCAGAAACTGGATTTTGTGTGTCTCCTAAATGTTCAACAAACTCACGTTCTGCCTGTCCCAATACTGATTCTTCCGTTTTAAGTTCTTCTTCTGGAGCCTCACTGGCTCCCCTTGAATTTTTTGTTGGTGGAATTTTTCCCGCACTAGTGTCAGTTGGATTAGTGGGGGGGTTGTTTTTGAATCTTTGGAGCTTACAAATCTACCCTTGTTATCTCTATATCTATGCATAAAATGGAAATTTGATTCTTTTAATGAATTGAAATCCTAATTCTATCTAGAAGGTAAGAAGGAAACCTAGATTTGGAGAAACCCACTCTAGTGTTCGCGTGTCTCTTCACTCACGTCTTAAACGTTTTATCCTCCTCCCTCAAGCAGCCTTAAAAAAAAAATTATACAAATAATCTAGGATAAAAATCACATCCTACTATTTGCAACTCCCCGACAGCGGTGCCAAAATGTTGTGTTCCTTATATGTTTAGTATAATGCACTCATTAATTATCAATCCATGATTTGTAATCAACAGAGTTACCAAACACCAGTAAGAAAGGTAATTTCTAATGTCACGAGTATAGAATTAAACTAGATTATGCATGCTGGAAACAAATCAAAATAGCAAACTGCGATGCACTTTGGTTGTATTTCACAGAGAGGCTATCCACTCCATTATGGCACATGCAAGTATGATATGGAGTTGGTTTGAAAAATAAACTCTGCTATCTGACCTAGAAAACTAACTATGCAATCCACACTTCTGAAAGGGAAATCACACATCAATCATCAAGACATAGCATGGGTAGTTCAATAGTCAATATACTGAATATGTTGTGGTTCACAATGTGTTGTTGTGGAATTCACTAGTTCTCCTTCAAATATGTCTGACCACTGCTACCAACATTCATGTCTAAAAACCAAATTCATAAAAACAGAGCACATACAAAAACAGAGTAGGTAAAGATCTCTAAACAATTATATAATGGAAATCCTAGTCTAAGTTGTATTGTTATCATCTAACAGAGTTAAAGCTTTAGCTAATTTAATGTTTATACTACTGAAAACAAATGTTAATTCTAGTCTACGAAGAGGTTGACCTTTGTTGGACTGTGGGCCCTTTCCGCTTCAACAGGTCAGTTACTGAATTCTACATGAACCTTGTCTTCAACACACACATTACTCTCACTCACATTTCAAAACATAAAATCAAACTTTCGTTACCAACTCAACTCATACTTAGTCATAGATAATCAGAATATGGAGATAAATGACATTCTATTAATATTCACTCAAAATATGTTCTATATTATCACACGTTGCTTCACATATTGGTAATATGCTAACTCTCCTACTTTTCCAACATCTTTTCCATGGCTATTTAATAGTCTTAATTGTGAAACACAAGGAGGTGAAGTGATTTGCAAATCAATCAATTGCTAAATTCAATCATTCTGTTACATCTTTAGATTCATCCTCATGACACAAAGTGCATGAGGATGAGGCAATCAACAAACTATTCTTATCATAGCCTTGCTAAAGCAAATAGACATCCACCAATTGGCTTAGGCGAGATCTGGATCTTAACTTAGTGTATTAGTCTCTTTCATATTGGTACCGGATCATAATAGGTAGATGGTACTATATCATGAAAGTGCACAAAAGGTGGTACCGGATCATGAAAGTGCGTGGCCATTGGTACCGGATCATGACAGTGTGTGGCCGTTGGTACCGAATCGCAACTGATGAGATTTTAGTACCGGATGTATTTGGTACCAGATTCAGACATTGGCAGTCTTGGTGCACATGTATCGAATAGCTGAGTTGGTACAGGAACGCTAGATATCTAGAGGTCAAAGATTTATACATGGTAAATTGAAGCATTAGTACATGAAATATTTAATTCCCTAACTCAATAAACCACAAAATGCATGAATTAACCATACTTTACCTTATGACCTTTTTACTGGAAAATGGTAGTGTTCTTGTCATTCACTCAAGATTTAGGTAGGCCAAAAAGGTATAGATGAAGAGTATAATAGGGTAATGGGGATGTCAATTTCAGGTCTCAACAGTGATCACTTCTCATTTATTCTCTAGGATTGGCAATGGTTGCAGCAAACCCGTTGGGTGACTATGCTCATCCTTCACCTTCTGATATTCCATACATCGAGCGATATAATAAGAAACATTCTTCTTCATTCATGGCCAAAAGAATTGGCTTCTTACTGCTTTAATTGTTTTTTGGTAACTGGGATGTCCAGCATAAGGAACATCATGCATTTCCTTTAGTACAAAATTCATCAGTTCTTCGGAACTAGGAACATAGATTATGTTTTTATGCATGAGTAGTTTGTCTTCCTTTATCTCGTACTCCTTTATTTTCTATTGTACATCTCCTAGCTGTAAGTTTTCCTTTCCCTGTAGGTAATGCTGGTATGTAACAAGACCATCTAAAATTCTTCTCTTCAAGTCTGACTGGTGCATACTGACAGTAGTAGCATGAATGATATGCACTCTTCTACTAAGTTCATCGACAAATTTATTCTCCTTTTCCTTGATACGATTGATATTAAAGTAATATTCACTTAATAATTCTAACCATCTTGTTTGTCTGGAATTCAAGGTTGGTTGTTCAAAAAGATACTTCATGCCAATGTGGTCTATCCTCAATTCGAATTTCTTCCCCATGAGATAATGCCTCCACATCCTCAAGGCGTGAACAATGGCAGCAAGTTCCAAGTCATGGGTGGCATAGTTCCTCTCATGTTCCTTAATATTTCTAGACTCATATCCAATGACATATCCATTTTGCATGAGGACTCCCCCAAGTCCTTCCTTACATGTGTATGTACACACCACAAAACTTTCATTTGGGTTAGCAATATTTAACACAGGTGCACTAGTAAGTAATTCCTTCAACAGATTAAAATTATTTTCACACTTGAGTGTCCATTGAAATTTAGTTCCCTTATTTTGAAAAGAAGTGATGGGATGATCAATCTTAGAGAACCCTACTATGAACCTTCTGTAGTAGCCAGCTAATCCCATAAAATATCTGGCGTATGACACATTTGTAGGTGTTGGACATCCTCTAATGGCTTCGATCTTCTCTCGATCTACTGCTATGCCCTGCTATGAAATAATGTGTCCCAAGTAATGGATCTACTTTTGATAAAAAGAACAGTTACTCAACTTGGAATACAAATGATGTTCTCTCAGTACTTGCAATACCAGTCTTAAGTGATGTTCATTCTCCTCTTAAGAATTAGAATAGATACGTATGTCATCCAGGAATACTATGACAAACTTATCCAAATAATATTTGAATATGCCATTCACTAAGCACATGAGGACAGCTGGTGCATTGGTCAGTCCAAATGACACCACTACAAATTCATAATGCCCATACCTGGTCTTAAAGGCTATCTTATGAATTTTTTCTTCCTTGATTCTTACCTAATGGTATCCTACCATCAGGTCAATCTTTGAGAATATATTTTCTCCTCTTAAATGGTCAAAGAGGTCATCAATTCGGGGTAAAGGATACTTGTTCTTTATAGTGTACTTGTTTATCTTTCGGAAGTCAATACACAGCCTCAAGGTTCCATCCTTATTTTTGACAAAAAGTACTAGTGCTCCCCAAGGTGAAACACTTGGACGTATGTACCCTTTCTTCAACAATTCCTCCAACTACATTTGTAATTCTTTAACAATGGTGTGCTCATTCTGTAAGGTGTTTTTGACACTGGGGCAACTCTTGGCACTAAATCAATTGAGAAATCTAATTACATTCTTCATGTAAATCCGGGTATTTCTTGGAATACATATTCAAATTCCTGTAGTACCGAGAAATCTTCGAGGCTTGGCCCCTTTATATTATCTCTCTCTTCCACATTAGTTACATACAATTGACATCCATTCCTAAAACATCTTTTTATCTGTAAGGCTGAAATATCCCTTATAGAGATGGGTCTTGGAACTCCTTTCACAGTGCTCTGTTTTCCATTTCCATCAAGACAAGTAAATGTCTTGTTATGACAATCTAGGACAACATGATGCTTATCCAACCAATCCCTTCCAATCAGAATATCATAAGACCTCAACTGTATGATATTTAAATCACTACTAGTATTCACGCCATTAAGACTTATGGAACAACTTCTGACTATATAATGGATTCTGCTTTTGGTTCCAGTGGCTAACTGAACCAAACTTGTTTTTCCAAGTTCACTTTTCTCCAAATGTAGTCTATCCACTATCTTAGGATCAATGTAGCAATGACTTGCTCCTGAATCAATCAAAATAGCAACAGGATTATTTATGATCTTACCTTCCACCTCGATCATATTGGACTGGTACTCTGCTTGTCGATCATCTAAAGATGCATAGATTCTTCCCATATCTTTGACTGTTGTAGCCTCTAGGATGTTGTGTACAATATTCACTCTATATTTTCTATGTGGGAAATATTTGTATAGGTGATATTCCTTGCATCCCCAACATTGGATTGGTGGTCTTCCCATTTTTCCCAAGGAATCTTCTTTCTTGAAATCTCCCTTGTCATACTGATCTTGATGATTTCTATTAGGCTCATTCCTATTGAAGGTAGGTTTGAATCCTTTCCTCCTCTGATCAGACTTCGCATTATTCTTGTCCTTCCAAGATTTATATAGGCATTCTCTTACCTGGCCTTTCTCATACAAGTATTTAGCCTTCCTTATGGCCTCATTCAAGGTCTTGGGTTCATCATACTTGATCTTTTCCTTATAAAAGGATGGTAATCCACCTCGAAATATCTGTATTTTTACTTTCTCATCACCAACGAACCTGACATACTTTAACAATCCCAAGAAATTCTTCTTCTACTCTTCCATAGTCATGCTTCCCAACCTGAGTTCAAAGAACTCCTGCATTTTCTTGTCATAGAAATGCTCTGAGAGGTAATCCTTCTAGAAGTACTTCTTGGACTGCTTCCAAGTGATCCCACTTTCATTAACATGTTCCACTTGCTTAAGTTGGTCCCACCACATTGTATATTTCCTATGTAAATGGTAGGTGGAAATATTGGCTTCTAGGTTGGATGAATAGTTATCCAACTAAAAATATCTCTTGAGCCCAAGAAACCATGCTTCATCATCATCTTCCCTTTCACTTTCATTGTCGAAGGAAGGTGGCTTGAGCTTCCTCAGTTCTCCTTGCACACTATCTACCTCTTGTTTCCTTCTTTGGTTTCTGATAGGAGACACATATGGACTACTTATGAGATATTTTGATGCACAAAACATTCTTTTTGAGTAAGGAGGTGAGTGGTTTCCATGAGTGCTTCTCGCACTTCTAGAATAACCAACTCTTCCATGATCATCCCTTATTTCATGGCACCGTCCTTCTTCCTCTTGTCTTGAGTTTAATCCCTTGTTCATTTTCCTCTGCAACTGATTTAAGCTCTTCAACGCTCAAGCATTTATCTAACTTTTCTCTCTCATGAGTCTCTCGTTTTCTTCTTTGTAGCTATGCACTTCCATATTCAAGCTCCTTACCGTTTCTATTAATGTTTCTTTCTCTCATTTTCCCTTGCGTCCATTGGACTCTGTCTCTTCATTACCAACTCTGGTATTCTCGCCTTCGGCCTCCTTATCATGACTAGAGGCTCCCTCGTCTTCTTCCATGTCTTCAAAAAGCATCCTGAGTTGAGGTGTTTAAACCCCTTAATTCTACAAAATGTGCAAGCGACCATTTTGTTAGAATTATGCATATGATAAACAAAATTGCCAAACCATGCTATAGGTCTCTTTCTTATTATTTTTTTTGTTCATGGAGATCATATCCCCATTCTCCCAAAATAACAGTGCCCTATTATCCTTGGTTGACGCAAAAATTCATCCTACGTAGGCACTTCCTTCAAACCACCTTCCCAGGTGACCACGACTAGAAACCACGGATAAATCCTTCCTTATCACATTTCTGTATCAAATAAAACCAATTCGATCCTTATCCCTCCTTCCCTCATCTCTCAATATTCATATGACCATGGACATGACCCTGCACTTAGCTAAAAAATCTCTTGTCCAAAGCTTTGAGACTTCATAACTTTCAACCAGGATCGGATCAACGGTCCTCGTTCTCTTTCCCAATCAATGATCGAGATCCACTTTGGGACTCCACACTTCGGGAGTCTCAACTTTTCCTCTCTTTCCTCCTCCTGGAATGCTTTTACCTAGAGTTCATTATCTGTCGATGGGTGTCCTCCCATAGATAAGCAGCTGTGAATCACTTTGGCTCTTCGGGCTTTGAAAGTTTCAAATTTTCCTCCTGCACATTCTCCCGTAGTGATTTCACCCGAAGTCAATGATCCTTCGACGTGTGTATTCTGGAATAGACGGTCTATATGTACTCCAAACTTTGGGCCTTCGAGAGTTTTCAACCCAAGGAAACCTTTCACATCTTTCCCCTCCGGAGTGCCCAATCTCCGGACTGCAGGATCTGTCGCCACGTGCTAAAATACTAGAAGTGGACACGTGGCCCAATCAGGCAAGTGACACATGTCACATTCCTACTAACCTTTTAATACTTCAAATGCTCAAATCTTACTGACACATGGCACAAATCCCATGTGTCCACATCATCCCAGGTGACATCTGTAAGCCACATCACTTCGGAAAAATTTTGGGGTCCAGATCACCTCCTGGTGATGTCATCGTGCCCCATCACTTAGACTCTTCGGGCTTTGGGACTTCGAGAGTTTCCAATAATAGCACACTTCCAATTTTCCCGAACTCTGAATTCCCGAACTGGCCAATATGTTGTCATGTGTCATCCTGGATCGGACGAATAAGATTCACTTCGGGTCTTCACCCAGAGTCCATGGATCTGCATCATGTTTCCTCCTTAATATAACAGTTGAGGCTGAATTCAGGTCTTTGGACTTCAGAAATCTCAAATTTCAAAACTTATCTGGCCCCACTGGATTTTATCTAAATCCCTAGATCTGGTGACATGTGGCTCTCTACAGATCAATGACTGAGATCCTTTCGGGTCTTCGAGTTTCGAAAAACTCAACTCTCAACCTTCACTTTCCACAGAAGTGCGCAAATTTCTGTCATGTTTCCTCCTGGATTGGACGACCGATATTCACTTTGGATATCTAGGGTGTGGAAATCTTAATTCTCAACTTCTCCTGCTCGCCTCACAATTTGCAGGGGCACGCATCAGCGGTTTGGAGTAACCCACTTTTTGCATCGAATTCTCCTGATGCTTCCACGTAACCCCCTAGGGAAATGGTGGTTTGGATTGCGAGACTTCCTTAGGAAATCATCTCCCATGCAACTTGGTTCTTCGCAATGCATGATGTCCATTGATCTCTCTTTCCAATGGGATCCAACAACTGTGATCTTAACCCTTTCTTCATTTTCATCGGACGACCCTTGTTCACCTGTCCTCCGATCCAACGATCTTGGATCTCTCCCAATCCTACAGTGGCGATCGCTCCCGAATTCAAAGGGGACAGTCACGATCCTTCAAACCTCTTACATGGGTCTCTAATGTTCTATCTCCTGTGTAGATTTTGCAATGCCATTCCTCCTAAGATTTTCAACTCCACGGTCAGAATTTGATCTCGACCCCGAGACTCTGACCAATAGACTCGACCCATACCGGCCCGATGTTTCAACCAGAAGATTTGATACCAAACTATAATATACCCAGCCACCCACAGGCGGGGGCATGTTACCTTCAAGCCCTCCCTTGGACTTCTTTCTCTTATCGATACCTTCTTTTTAGTTTAAAGATGCATAAAAGAAAAGAATTTAACAACATGGACAACAATAATCAACAAGCATGCATAGTCTAAAGATTCAATTAAACGATAATTAAATATACAGTGGAAAATAAATTTATATACATGTAAATGATACCATAATAGAGAGCACTTATCTTTATGAAAGATGACACCAACTGGATGTAGACCAAGGACGTTCCACCCAACCATAGACACTAGTCTTCCAAAACTCAAAAACAATGTCACCCCTGAGCCAGGGCTATGAATCCACAAGGATGGTTCCAGAGTGTTACATGGATTCCCAAACTAGTCAGCACCCAAGCTCTCATAGGCTTCCCAGCTCTCATAGCAATCCAGGTACCCATCTCTCTTCTACCCATCTTGCACCACCCGAGAGAATGGACCTCCACCCTTCTTTGTCGCGCAGTCCCTCAGGCAGTCCTTCTCCTTATTCGAGCTCCAATGCAACTAGTCTAGAATCTCAATGTTGAAACTCTCAGGACTCACAGCTATGAGAAACACTGGACACATGCCAACACATCTCATACATGCGGCCTCAGGTCACATCTAGATCACACCAACCACCACTACAACCAACTATCTCATGGCTAATCTTTAGCAGTGCGGCTCCCTTTCCCGATCCAAGACGTGGATAAGGATGGATCAATGAATGGGTAAGTGTGTGCATTGGAGTGTGTGCATGGAAATGCGTGATGTAAATGAGTGAATCATGCAGGAAATCAATGAACAAGCCATCAGTCCAACCCCCCCATCAGACCAGAGGTGAGTTTAAGTAACTACATGGGGAAATAAAGAACCTCCTGGCCTTCCCCAAGTATCTCCCATAACCGATCCCCTCCCTTAGGCAGAAAGGGTAATTAACATAGGAAATAAACACTTAGTTTCTTAATCCCCCTCTCTTGTGGAATCATAGCCCTCTATAACTCTAGTCCTTGTCTGTCTAGAAGCCAACCATGTATTTATTATTAATAATGATAAAAAATTACATATCTTGGGAACATTGGCCTTTTAATAATTGTTTGGGCACTCTGGCCTCTCAGCATTGTAACAATACATTATTTAAAATGGGGGATTTAAAACGTTGTTTAGGGCCTCAAAACGACTCCGTAAGTTATGGACCCGAAAACTAGGGAAAAAATTGCCAAACTGGAAAACTACCAAAATGAGCCAGTTGGAATAGGTGGGAGGCCACCAAAATCCATCTGGATCAATCCTCCCTTATTAGGAGGCAATGTTCTCCATTTCTTTGATTTCCCCCATCAGATGAGGAAATTTCTGCTAAATTTGGCCCTGGGTGAGCCACTTGCCTTGGTGCAGGAGCTTCCCTGCTTTGACAACTCGATAAAGTTGGATCCTTTGTTGGCGAGTGACCTTGATATGCTTGTCCAAAATATGATCATTGTATGCCTATTGTATGCATTCAGGGTTGATCTCTATTGGTGTCAGTTGTTTTGTTATCTCTGAGTTATCTAATAATGGTGGGAAATATAGTCGAATGACATCCATGTTGAACACTGGGTGCAAGCCAAGGAAAGGAGGAATGTTGAGATTGAAAGAATTATCACTCACATCCTTGGTGATGGTGTATGACCCAAAACAGAGTGGGCGAAGCTTCCGATGGGGTCATGTAAGGCACTCTTTCTGTAACTGCAACCAAAAAAAAATTCTCACCTGAAACTTATGTGGCTCTCGGTGTCGATCATGGCGCTGCTTGTATTTGTCATTGGACTTCTGTAGAATATCCTAAACCTATTGGCAGATGTTCTGGATCCACTCAATGAACCGGGTGGTTTTGTCAAGTTCATTTGGAGAAGGAGATGATCGGTCGAGGTGACCACAAGGGGTAGTGCAACATCTATGGGACCCAATGGTTCGAACCCCAACCCCACCTAAAAGAGGTTGTGGTCGGTTGAGCTATGTAGGGCTTGGTTGTAGCTATGTTGAACATAGGGTATACTCTCATCCCATGTACGAGGGTTCTTGGAATTATACATGTGCAGGATATGCATGATCATTCGATTTATGACCTCGATTTGACCATCTGTATGGGGGTGGAAGGTTGTGGATTTGATGAGATTGGTGTTTAGCAGTGACCAGAGGCTTGACCAAAATGTGATGAGAAATCGACTGTCCCTATCTGAGACAATAGTTTGTGGGATTCCAAAGTGTACTCAGACTCGTTCAAAGAAGAGCTTGGTAGTGGCCTATGTTGTGATGCTCTTCTTGCAGGAGGCTAGAATCGTCATCTTAGAAAAGTGATCCACAACCACAAAAACACAGTCATTGCCCCACTTGGTGGATGAGAGGCCCGACATGTAGTCCATTGAAATGGATTTCCATGGCCTATCAGGAGTAGGAAGAGGGGTGTACAAGCCATGTTTCTTAGTGGTCGGTATGGAAATCACAGAGGTAGTGTAGGACCTGATATACTTGTTGACCTCTTGTCGAAGTTTCCACCAGTAGAAATGTTTCTGCAACATTTCTACTATCTTTTCGACGTCAAATTTTCTTGCCACCCAACTGCATTGGTCTTCCTAGATCACCTTCGCTCGCTCGCTTGATGGAACACAGATATGGCCCATACGACACAATAGTCCATCCTAAATATGGAGATTAGAGAGAAATGAATTTGTGCCCAACATTTGGTAGGTGTTTCGAAGTCTGGGTTTGTCTCATAGATTTGGGGCCATCCTGAGGTCTCATTGTCACAAGATTCTAGCACCGTGGTGAGTGACGTGACTAGCAGTCTGCTGAGGAAATCAACGATGTGGTTGGTGATTCCCATTTTATACTTGATGTTGAGGTGGAATTGTTGCAAGTACATGGACCACTTTTGATGGAGGTCATTCTATAATTTTCCTTATGTCTACATGAACTGCAGTGGCTTATGATCAATGTGGATGAATATCTCCTTCCCAATAACGTAATGTCTCCACTGGCGGAAGGCTTGCACAATGGAGTACATTTCTTTGTCATAAGTGGGGTACTTATGGAAAAAATATGATAGTGTCTCACTATGATAGGCCATGGGGTGTTCATGTTGAGTGAGAACGACGCCCGCAACATAGTCTGAAGAATCTGTCTCAATCTCAAAGGGTTGTTGGAGGTCTGGTAGTGAAAGTACTAGGGTTGAGTACAAGAGCTTCTTCAAAAAATAGAACGCTTGTTGTTGTGATTGGCCCCACACAAATTACACCTTACCACCACCCCTGGTTACTTGGTTGAGGGCCCATGCAATATGGGAGAATCCCAACATGAACCTACGGTAGAAATTGGCAAGGCCCAAGAAGATTTGAAGCTCAGTGAGTGTGGTTGGGGATGGCCAGTCATGTATGACTGGGATTTTGGCTGGATCCACATGTATGCCATGTTGATAAATGATGTAGCCTAGGTAATGAACCCTATCCATGCTGAAGGAGCATTTTTCCAAGTTGGCATAGAGTTGGTGCTACCACAGGGTGTGCAGAACCTATTGAATATGATGCAAGTGTTATGCCCAAGTATTTTTGTAAATGAGGATTTCATCCAGATAAAACACTACAAAATTATTGGTGAATGGTCACAGGATATCATCCACCATCCTCATGAAAGTGGTTGGAGAATTTGTCAAACCAATGGCCATGACCAACCATTCAAAAAGACCTTCCTTTGAATTGAAGGTGGTCTTCCATACATCTGTATGCTCTATCGGGACCTGGTGGTAGCTAGACTTCAGATCAATATTATTGAATTATTTTTCCCCTGTGAATTGATCAAGGAGGTCGTTGATTCAGGGAATTGGGTACCATTTTCTGACTATGATTTTATTCAGGGCCCGGTAATCAATGCATATTCACTAGGTCCATCTTTCTTCTATACTAGCATGATTGGGATACAACATGGTGATGAGATGGGATGGATGTGCCCCTTGTGGAGTATTTTTTGGATCTGCCACTTGATCTATTCATTCTCTAATATAGAATGTTGATAGACTGGCCCATTGGTCAGCGACGCACCAGGGGTCAGATCGATGGGTTACTTGACCTAACAGTGCATATGTAACCTGATAGGTGAGGATAATATATCTGATTATTCTTCCATGACCTTACCGACTTGCTTCTATTTTTTTAATAGGTCGCCCATGGAGACCCTATATGTGGGTGCGATATTTTTCTCATTCTGAGAGAGAATCACGCAGAATACAAACTTCCCTGTCTGAGAGATGACCTTTCTACATTTCTATGATTCCTAGACTCATATACAGCATGATGTTTCCATAAATATGGTTGGCCCAAAATAACATTACAAACTTCGAGAGGGAAAACATCACAAAATACCTTTTATTTGAAGGGCTTGATGTCATATGACAGGCGACATTATTGCTCGATGCAAATTTCACTTCCTCTGCGAAGCCATCCGATGGTGTAGGGTTGCAGGTGTGTCATTTTCATTAAGGTGAGTCACTTGAAAACCTCTTCTAAGATGAGGTTCTTCAGGATACCGCTATCAACGATGAAGTGCAACAGGGTACCCTTCACCCACATATGTGAATGAAAAAGGCGCTCTCCTTCCTATGGCTCGTCTGATTCACCAGGCTATAGCTTGGTGGTAGAAATGGTAGCACTAAGTTCTACATATATGATCTATCTCCCCATTTCTGGTTCTGACTCAGAGTTGGAACCCGCATCTGATTCAGAGGCTTTCACCTCAACCACCAGTGACTGGTTCAAGCGGCAATCAACAGTGTTATGTCAAGGGATCTTATGGAAGTCATAGCACTTTCCAGTATATTTATTTGTCTTTCTGATGTCCTTCTTTTCTCTTTCCTTTTTTCTGCGGTTTAGGGCCACCCTTTCCTGGATTTTGTTGTGAGAGGTTCGTAGGCCCAAATTGTCGTGTCTTTTGTTTGAGCTTCTGCTTGATTTTGACAGCATATATGTAGGTCACACCTAAGGATGAGATGTACAGAAACTCCATTTTGTCCTAGATGTATCTATGTATACCATTTCTATACTTGAGCACCAGATGTCGCTCAGAATATTTGATACCCATCTTGGTGCACAAGGTATGGAAGATATTTATGAACTCGGGCACCTCTTGGTCTCTTTCCTACTGCATCTTGGTCCATTTTGTGTACAAGTTTTCATAACTTCCAATACGGTAGTATTGTTTCTTAATAGTATCCCTAAAGGACTCCTAGGTGACTACAAATTTAAATAATGAGTGTTCCTCTATTTCCTTTTTCTCACAGAAATTTTCCCACCAATCTTTGATATGGGGGACGACTTTTAGGAGCGCAAAAGTAATCTTTTCTCTATTTGAGAAGTTATGGATAGAGAAATACCCTTATAGAAGATTCAACCATTTGTATACCACATCTGCATGTATCTGAACTTCAAATATAGAAATATTGAAGTTGATTTATACCTTGAAGGGGGCGTCAGCTCCATGTGAGGAAGATGCGTCACATGTTGGTAGTCGCTGAAGGACTTGTAGAAAACTATCCATCATAATGTTCCTATGTTGTGTGAGGGATTCCTTGAGAAAAATTTTGAATGGATCTCATGTCATGTCATATTTCTTCTCTTCTACCATGAGATTTTGTTTGGGCATGCGAGATTTTTCTTCCTCAAGAGAAACAAGCTCGAGACCCAATTCTTTGTAACCTGACCTCATTGGGGACATGCATTAAGAATGACAAGGAAAAGATAGCTCTGATACCACTGACCTAGAATATATTGTAGAGTGAAATGAATACATATTATTATCAAAATATTCTTAACACAGAATAACAAATATACAGTAAAACTGGTTTCTATTCAATAAGGAAATAAGTTGAAAATGTAAAATGCAGCAGAAACATGCTTGCTAGAATGGTAACGTCTTATCTCTAAGAAGAGATGTGACAGTTGTGCTCATTCACAAGAAGATGATTAAAATGAGGCTCTAAAGGCATTTTTATAATAAACAGGAATGTTAAAAACCCAAGATATCCAAAAAACCTAACCCTAGGATATGAAGGGCCAAAAGTCATGTGGGCCTTGTTTGGGCAAGTTAGTACATCAACTTCCCAGGATCATAACTTTTGCATACGATCTATGTTTTAGGTGCACAATAGCCTGTTGGAAAGGTCTATCCAAGGACTAAAACATTTTTTGCTATATATAAAAGTTCATTCTAACTATGGATAGCCCTATAAAACGTTATTTAGGGCCTTAAAATGGCCCCGCAAGTCAAGGACCCGAAAACTAGGGAAAAAACTGCCAAACTGGAAAAATAGCAAAATGAGCTAGTTGGAATAGGTAGGAGGCCATCGAAATCCATTTGGATCATCACTAATTCCTAAAGACTAAAAATATATGAGATATCCCAAGATACATCATGATTTCCCTGAGAAGAAGGAATGAGGTAAGGGACAGGCTGAGGTCTAGAGAAAGAAAAGTGTAGCCTCTTCATCTATGAATCCTTGTAGAAATCCCCAATATGAAAATAATTTCTCTTTTTAGAGTGATCCTTTGATTTCTATGGGATTGAAACATCCTAGTGTTAATATAAAATTGAGGATGAAGGTGGTTGAAAATCCTCATAGAACAAGCCTGCATCCCCAAAAGGATGTGCATCATAACTCTCAAGGGATGTTCAAAAATCATCATGAAAATGATGTGTCGGGTCATCCTCAAATGGATGGAACAAATATGTAATAATATCATCATCAGGATGCTAAAAATATGAATCATACATGCATGAATATCATTCCTATGAAGATGATACCTCAACCCCCTTTTCCTGAGAGTTACCCTAAATTTCATAAATGGGGTCTCCATCAAAAATTTGACAACCAACATCCCATCTATGTCTCCTAGTTTGTATAAACTTGTCTATATGCTCATCAACCAAATCCAAGATTTCTTTCATAAAACCATCAATATGACTAAAAATAACCATGTCTTTGTGTTTGTGTGTAGAGGTTAGGGAGGCTACAACTGTATCTTCATATTCTTCATCATTGATACTATTTGATTCTTCATCTTCATATGGAGGAAGAGATAAAGGATGGAAAACCTCACCTACATCAAGCGGGAGTGAAGATAACATTGTCTCAGCATGTTGTGATTTGTTATAATTATTCTTTCTCTTTATGGACATGCTCCTCCATTGCCTCTTCATCACAAGAGGCTTGATCCTCTATACAAAGTACTTTATTTTCCCTTTTTCAAAAGGGTTTGTCACATCCAAGGGCTCATCTAACACTTATTCACTTCCAAAGTCATGAAATAAAGTGTTGTCCAGGTCTTCAAAAGGGCCACAACTCATCATGTTCTCTTCTTGATGTGCAGGAGGAACAGAGGCATGCATGTATTCATCAAATGAAAGGGAATATATAAGCACTTCATCTTCATCAAAAGTCTCATCCATATCCTCAACATGAAAAAATTCATCGGGTCCTTCTGGTAACTTTCTTCATGTATTTTTCCTTAAATATTTTCTTCATCCTCATCTATGGGAAATCTTTCTCTGGAACTATCATCTTTGAAATCTTGGAAAGTATCTTGAAAATTCTAGGTAGCTGGTCAATAATGCCTGAGAAAATATTCAATGAGATTTGTAGAATATGGGATACTTATTGGATTACATGAGTGTGCAAACCAACTCCTTTGGCTTGATTCCAGTGAATATATAAAAAAAATCATCAGCACATCTTCATGTAGCACATTTACGCTTGAAGCATAATTCATATAATTCAGAACATGGGTGACTGCTAGAGTTGGATCACCATTAAATTTAGGGAAACTTTCCCTCCATTTTGTAGAGAAATGTTTTGGATATCCGGGGATATTTTGAACATCAATAGAAGGGTATACCTTATGGAATGACCATGGTAATTCCAGTGAGTCCTTGGTTCCATTACTTGGGGTAATAACTCAATGGAGTCGCTAGATGAACTTTATGAAAATCTTATCAAGGGTGGAAGGGGAACGTTCTTCAAGTGGAGTCATCATGAAAGCTAGGGGTAAATGCTTTGGTATGGTATCTTTCCAAAGTGTCATTAGGGTTAGGAAGTGTTAGGATATTTAGAAAATTAGGAGTTAGTTAATATCTACTTGGCCTAATGTGTCATTAGGTAAAAGTGTGTTTCTTTAGTATGCATTAGTATGCATTTGTAGTTAGAAAATCCGACGGTCACAATATGTTCCCAACATAGAGTGATCCAACGATTCATATTCTCCTTGATATTAATGGATACATTGATCTGTGTCTTAACACACTATTGGTCCATGATCTCTATTTAAAGAGAATGGAGGGTCATTTTTTGATGATGGATTGTGAGAAACTCTCTTGTAAAATCTCTCTGAAATCTTTTTCTTTTGCATTAATAAACTACTCTAAGTGGTTGTGGTGGTTGGGGTCGTGGATGTTTCCCCATAGGGGTTTTACCACGTCAAAAAATTAGTGTTTTGATATTTGATATGTTTATGTGAGTAGTTATTGAAGGTGTCCATCCTCTGTTGGAATACTTGTGTTGTCGAACATGGTATCAAATCCTGTTTGAAGACCTACTCCCATTGTGGATTGAGATCGTGAAACCGAGTTGCCTCATCTCTATTTTCTGTCATTTCCATACATTTTTTTTCTAAGAGGACTATTCCATTTCATCCAGAGTGCTCGTTTCAGTCAGGAACATTTTTCATTTCACTCGAAAAGGTTTTTCGTTTTCCCAAGATACGACCATTTCAGTTAGATCTGAAGGTATAAAACCTGAATACACCCTTTTTAATTTTTTTCAGAGTATTATTTCGGTTTTATTATTGTTTTATATTATTTATTTATTTTGTTTCTACTCTTTTATATATACGTATGTTTTTTTCCCTGCGCCCTATGTGATCTCAGCAAATCAGAAACAAATAGTAAAAGGTGCATTTTTCAGGTAAGCTAACCAAGATCTAACCCTTGTTGTCATCGAGAAGCGATATAGTTTTCTTGTGTGAAAAGAGTCTTTTATGAGAACACTCCTCAACAACAACAACAACAATCCTCCTTCTAAATAATACAATATGTTTTCTAGCTCATTTGGTTAAAAGTTGTCTTATTAAGTAAGAGGTCTTGAGTTCAAGTCTCCTTTTTGTTACTTTTTTTGAAATTTTTCATGAATCCATTGTAATGTGTATTTCACTTTAAGTATAAAAGTGAATCACTATAAGTAGCTTTAATATTTTATTTTAAAGTTTTTTTTTTTATTTTGCATGCAACTTTCTTTTATAAAGTAACATCATTGTAAAAGTGATCCCCGCTTCTTTTTATAAAAGAGGGTCACTTAATAAAGCAACTGATTTGTAAAAATGAAGTTATTTGGAGGGGTATAACCATGTGGACCAACTTCTACTTTCCAGGTGGCTCTTTGGTTACCGTTTATTCTTTTAAAAAGACATAAATTTTACATCCAAAGTCCATTTTCAGTGTTGTTGTTTTTTAAACCACCTAATTTTTCAAGATATTTCCATCCAGATCATCAATTTCAATTTTTAATTTTATCTGCATGTTGTTAGCACTGAGAGTCACCCTTAGATTGTGGGAGGATAAGCCCAGTACCCATCATAGCTTTTTGGTGGATGTTGGTTTTGTATGAGTGGAGGTCAATGGACAAAACTCAAAATATGATTCAACATAGGACTAGACAAGAAATGCACATGGAAGTGAGGGGCACATTAACTTCAGTCAATGAATTGAGTCTAATTGTGAGAAGATGGAAGAATTAGTGAGAAAGGTGAACAAGACTGCTATGGGCATCAAGATTTCAAGCAGCTTGGAGAAGAAAAACTTAGACTCAAGATCACTCTTGAGCTCAAGCTTTAGACGCTGAAATATGTCCAAACAACATAGTCACAACAACACAATGATCAAACCTACATCACAATGAAGCTACAACAACTCAACTAGATCCTCCATGCCCGAGCCATTCAGTGTAAGAGGGAAAAGATAACAAGGGAGCTAACTAAAACTGGTCATGATACCACTGTAATCAAACCTAAATTAAAACAACATAACAACCCTTGACTGGATCCTCCATGCCCGAGTGTTTTAGCACAGTTTTTACAAAGAGATGAAAGGAAGCTAACTTCTATTAACATGAAAGTCTCAAATTTGATACATAACCAGAGAACAATTCTGGCATCAAAACATTACAAAATAGGGAGCTCTGCTCAACCCATTGATGACCTTAACAAAATATCAAAACTACCTACGTATACTCAGAAATGTCTACAACCACTAGGGGCATGATCGGGCCACTCCATTCAAGGATTTTCATCTTCATCTTCTCTATTAGACTACGCAGGCATTATTCTATCATACGCGGGATCGTATCAGTATGGGCTCACAGGAAAATCATTCCACAGGGGAACTCTGGGTTGATAGTCTGCCTCCACAACTAGTCCTTTCATGTTTTCCATGGGGTGAGCCAAGGTTTCAACCACCATCCCCAATTCCATTAACTTCTTTCATTGGAAAGGGGATGAGGCTTAATGCCCTATGGACCATCATGCACTATTAGTGCCCCTTTAAGTTCACCCGACAATATTGAAATCATGATGGTTTCAATCTGTAATGAACGCAGACGTTTTCAGCCTTTGGCGCAAACCTTGTGAATTTTGAACCCTTTCTTGCATGTGACCTCAGGCCATGACCTGGCGCTTATCTCCAAAGGGCACTTTAGGATTTTGCCTTTACTCCTGGACCCGCTTTCCACATGACCATGGGTTGTGACCCTGGGCCCGATTCATGGGCGCTTCGCGAGTTCACGCTACATGAAACTTGCACATTACCCCAAGAAATACCTCTGATTCATGATACCGTGAATCTGTTGATCCATTGCCACATACCCCTATGGATTGGATGAATCATGCTCATTTTAGGCTTCGGGGCTTCGGACCTCAGACGAAAAACTTTAACAATATTTCTAACTCCTAATTCCCGCGATAAATTTGCACCATTGATCTATCCCAATGAGATCTACGACCCATATTTAATCTTTTCTTGACTTTTCTCTCGGGCCTTTACTCCCGCGCTAATCTTTAAGAAACTTTAGGATTCATAATCCCCGCGAATCGTTGATATGAACTCCACACGAAATCCAGGTCGTTGGAAGCTGAAATTGCGTGTTTGCTTGATTCGTGTCTGGAACAAGTCACTCTGAATGTTTCACCTTGAGCCCACGACTGCGACCTGTATAAACAAAGACTTGGATGACTGGTTGGGGGATCGAGAAGACAAAGGATGATTAGTTGAGACAAAAGAGGAAAGTGATCAACCTTCGAGAAAACATAAAATCTTAGGGCCGAGACTTTTTCAGGTAGTCATTATGCGAAACCAGGTCGCCCAAACAAAAGCGGCAAACAAAATGACTTTTCCAGTAGAAGAGAAAAATTAAAGACATGGCCTACGAAAGAGAGAGAGAAATACAAATAAAGGGGATAGACTCTGGTATTATAGATACACACCTATGACCCTTGACAACCTTATATGATAACATTTGGCTCCACAGGGGATGGCACGTTCCCTGCGAGCTGCCAAGAACGCGTAGCTTCAATGACTTAGCTTTGGGTTATGGAGTTTATTATTCAAAGAAAAATAAAAATAAAACAGGAATGGTATTTACAATAGTGGAATGTTGGTTGCGGCTCA
Organism: Picea sitchensis; assembly: GCA_010110895.2. Lineage (NCBI taxonomy): Eukaryota > Viridiplantae > Streptophyta > Pinopsida > Pinales > Pinaceae > Picea > Picea sitchensis. The sequence continues at coordinate 62,416 of SNQJ01S0007844.1, read as the reverse complement.
AACAAAAAATTTCTTCAGAAAGTTCCCATTGACAAGGACGCCCAAAATTTTGGAATCCTCCAAGTTTTTCAATTTATAGGTGTTGTTCGGAGATACCTCAGAAATATTGAAGGGACCAGTCCACAAGGCTTCAAATTTTCCATGTTTTCCTTTGTCTTGTCTGGGGGCATCTCACTTAAGCACCATATCCCCCAGCTAAAAATATTTCTTGCTTGCACTCTTGTCGAAGGCTTTCTTTATTTTTTGTTGATGATCCCGTGCCTTATCAAGCAGTTGCTCCCTGGTCTATTGCACTTCTACTAGATGCAGTATTCTCCTGACCATATCATCAGCTTCTCCTTGGAATTCCTGGAATAATTTTTCCATAGGAAAAGAAAGATGAGCAGGAAAAACAACTTCGACCCCATAAACTAGCTGAAAAGGAGACATGCCCAATGACCTTTGAATCCCAGGCCTTTTTGTTGTCTTATAATAGTATTTTGATTATCCTTATGAGGCTCTTGTTAGAAAACTCTGCCAAACCATTTCCTTGAGGATAGTAGGGTGTAGAATGGATCAATGTAATCCCATACTGCTCACAGAAATTGATTAATGGTTTGACCTTGAATGAGGCAGCATTGTCTGTAACAATCCTGATTGGACAACCGAATATTGACATGATATCCTCAAGGAAGCTTATGATTACCCTATGGGAGGCATTCCTTGTAGGGATGGCTTATATCCATTTGGTGAAATAATCGATGGCAGTTAAAATCCACCTGTGCTGACCACTTGAGGCTGGGTGGATGTCTCCAATGAAGTCCATACCCCACTGCTGAAAAGGTACAGAAACTGCTACAGGATTCAGAGGCAGTGACTTGAGCTGCTGCTTTCTAGAAAAAATTTTACTCTTGACTCAAGCTCTTACCTTTGCACAAACATTGAAAAAAAGTTTGTGCTAGAAATACCCATCGCGAAGGATTTTATAAGCTGTGGTCCTCCAGAAATGATGCCCGCCACATGATTTTTCATGAAAATATGATATAGTTTTTTGAGCTTCTTGTGGGTCTAGACACCTCAACATGACTCCTAGAGGATCCTTCCAGTACAATATCTATTCGACGATGCAAAATTTTATTTCCTTGAGTTTCAAATCTCTCACCTTGTTTTTATTCAGACCGTTAGGAGGCTTCAATTTCTGCAAGAAGTATATGATGTCTTTGTACCAGTCACATTCTGCCAAGTTGAGGATGACATGAGAATTGTCATCAACAATCTCAGTGAACTAATTTTCTGAGGGTGTGTTCACAAAATTAACCCCCAATTCCCTATAGTTTGATTCAACCAACAACCTGGATAAACCTTACCCTTTTATCAATTTAGTGGGCTTTATCTCAAGGACGAACTCTAGGATTTTGGCCACCCACTTAATTTTGTTCCCATCTATATCAAGCTGACTCAAAATCTCCTTTACTGAGGCCTAGGGGACATATGCAATGATCTTTGAATGTAGGACATAGATCCTGAAATCCTTGAGGGATTTCACCAAAGCATATGCATGCTTCTCCATTATATAATATCTCACCTCTGCATCCCTTAATGCTCTACTGAAAAATGAAATAGGCTTATCTAACCCATTTGAATTTCTCTATAGCAAAAACAAATCCAATGTATTAGATGAAGCAAAAGGAAAAATTAGAAATTCCTTAGAATAGTCAGGACTAACGAGCACATATGCTTCAGTCAGGGCCTTCTTAATTTGGTCGAAAGAGTTTCTCGATTCAACAGTCCACTTTACTTCGTTCCCCCTTTTAATAATGTTTGTAATGTTCTTAACCAACTCAGCAAAATTGGAAATGGACCTCCTGATAAAGTTGATTTTACCCAAGAAATACTGGACCTCTTTCTTAGATCTAGGAAAAGATAAGGCCTGGATGGCCTCCACTCTACTTGGATCGATTTTTACTCCATATTCCAACACAATATTCTCCATTAATTTACCCTCTTCCATAGAAAATAAGGATTTCTTTGGATTGAGGGAGAGACTTAACCTTCTACACTTCAAGAAGACTTATCTAAGATGGTGGTAGTGCTCTTCATCAGACTTCGATAAAATTGTAATGTCATCTAGATATATGACTACAAATTTTTCCCTTTCTCTGATGAAGGCGATGTCCATAGCTCACTGGAAGGTTGCTCCTGTGTTCATCAATCCAACGGGAATTTTGTCATACATGAATGTGCCCCAAGGAGTAGTGAAGGATTTTTTTTCTCTATCTTCAAGTAAGATAGAGATCTGATTGTAGCCAGAGAATTCGTCAATCATAGACATCCTGGATGAACCATTCACTCTCTGTAGAATGTGCTCCATCTTCGGCAAGGGGCAATTGTCTTTTTTGGAGCTCCTGTTTAAATTTTTGAAGTCAACACACAACCTGATTTCTCCATTCTTCTTTCTCACATGCACCAAATTAGCCACCCATTCTGAATATATCAAGGGGATAATGATTTGGGTGTCCAACAACTTCTTTACTTCCCTTTCCATAATAGGCAGTAACATGGGATTTATCTGTCTGATTTTATGCCTGAAAGGTTTTCCCTCTTCTTTCAGGGGAATTTTGTGTTCCATGATATTTGTGTCATATGTTCTTAAGTCTTGATATTTCCAAGCGAAAACATCAGCGAACTAATTCAAAAGTTTGATATATTCAGCTCTTTTCTCCTTGGACAACCTACTATACATATTGGCATACTTAGGATCCTCCTCTATTCCTAAATTGCACTCAGCCACATCAGCCTCTTCAGTTGGACCTTTCACTTTTTCAGCAACATCATTTCTGTCAAACAACCTCTCCAAAGGGACAAGCCCCTTTGGAATACGGTTGCCAGGAAAATGAACAATATGATGGTTAACAATCTTATTGAGAAAAAAATCAGCATGAGGGTTGTCTTCAGAATCCTAATCCTGATCAATATGCATATCAGAAAATTCACCCACAGTCTCAAGGAACCTTTTTATCTCAATATCATCCTCAAAGACCCTCCAATGTTTGACATTGTCAAGAATAGAGGATTTGTATTTTATTTCCACCTCATACTTGAGTTTTGGAGGAAAGGGGGCCTTGAAATCACTCGCCGAGACCGCCAAGGAATCTGCCACAGAGTACTCCTCCCTTGGAATAAAAGAGAGATTAAAATCCAGGAAGAAACTAGCGATCATATCCCATTCTTCATTCCTATAGGCCCTTAATTTGGGATGCTTAGCCTGATACAAATATCTGACTTGCTACACAATTAACTCGGCATCTCCAAATACTACCAGCTCTTCGATATTCATGTATTTGGAAGCTCTCATACCCAAGACTAGAGCCTCATATTCTACCACATTGTTTGTTGTCTCAAATTATAGCTTATAAGATAGCGATATTGTCTCTTAGGTCGGGGAAATGAAAATTACCCCAACTCCATCACTCTCCCTAGAAGAGGCTCCATCAAAAAACATTTTCCAAATAGAGCTATTGAAAAGAGGGTCTTCGCAAGAGGTGATGGGATGCCTTATGATTTCCATAGGCACTTGGGGACCATCAGTGAGTTGTAACATATTGGTTCTAGATCAGTATCTACTGCGAAAATGGCGTGATTAGTTGGATTTCCTTCATCACTGATGATGTACACGAGTTGCGCTTCCCTGTAAACACTTCTTTGTTCACCTCCAAACAATGGAATAGTGGCATATGAGAGATCCATCTGCAAGGTTCCCCCCAGTCTCTTTATCCAAGATATGGATAGGAGCATCCTAAATTTAGGGGGAACATCAGCCACTATGATATCCATAACCACACTCTTCATCAGTAGATGGAACAAAGATATGGCCAGGTCTTTTATAACCCCAAGGAACTTTACCTTCTTGGAATCAAATGAAAATAGGTCATGATAGGTCTTTGTAACCTCTAACCCAAGCTTCACCATGACAATTTTAGGCATAAGATTGTGAGAAGCCCCTGAATCCATTAGGCAGTTGTCCAACACCTTATCATGGATGTTCAATGAAGTGTATAAAGGAGGGGAGGAGTCATATATATCTTCCACCAAGGGTCCCAATATGACGACAAGCTTTTCATCTTGGAGGTTGACTGAGTCTATGGCATGAGATGAAGGCTCAGACTGCAACAGTTTAGAGAGGCACCTTTTGAAGTCTTCATGCTTGACCAACTCTGAAAGGGGTACAGGGATTCTAAATTTTTAAATTTCATGCTCAAATTTAAAAGAGGAGGGAGGCTTCAGAATTTCTTTCACTTCCAGGATGGGGCTTTTAGCCACTGGTTGGGGGTTTTGTGTCTTTCTTTCTTTGTTGTTGTTAGATACATCTTTAGTAGGATTTTATGTTCTGGTAGGCAGATTAGGGATGTCATGATTTCCGTATTTTTTCCTGGACCTAAGGTTATATCTATTAGGATTTTCGTTGGTCCATTCCCCTTTACTCATATCATTTAGTTGATTACTTATGAGAGCCTCTTCATATGAAGACTGAGTTAAATGAGGGGACGAAGAAGTGTCACCAAGGAAATGGATCTTAGGATCAACGTCTTCTTCCTCTCCTTCATTAGTAATTGGGTTATTCTGGAGAGGGGTTTGGACTTTCTGATCATCCCTATCCATGTTTCTTTGTTCTCTTTGGATGATTTGAAGGGCATTGTTGGGTATTTTGAATTTACCCCTATTATCAGCATTTTGGGGGGCTCGATAGCTCTGCTTTCTGTCCAATTTCAATCTCTCCACCTCAGAAGAAAGTGATTTTATCATCTTGGTCAATTCATCTACTTGAGAGTGGGTGGCAGGGGAACCAGATGTTGAAGCTTCAAATATCCCTTTTCTTCTATCTCTATCGACCTTTCTCCTGAGTTTGTCAACTGCCAATATATTGGAATCTACTTCCAGGGTTGCATATTTCATATGATCCAAGGAGGTAGCTCTTCTTTATATGAACAAGAGGCAGAAATCAAGGTTGAAAGCACTAGCATAAGTGATTTTGGTAGAGGTTTATGTAGGCTTAATCTCGGTGGGAATTTTGTTATACATTTTATTAAACCTCTTTGAAAAGTCAGAAATAGATTCCCCTTCTTCTTTCTTAAGTGATCCAAACTCTGTAATATAGTAAAAGAAATATTGCTTATCCCCCCAATGTCTTAAGAATGCATCATCTAGGGCTTCAATCCCATCAATAGATCCAGGATCCAAGGCCCTAATCCATTTCCTAGCCTCTCCATCAAGGCTATGAACAAAAATCCTCATCCATACATCTTCATTCACAATGACATAATTATCTGCATAACTATAAAAGGTTGCAAGGTGTTCTTCTGTAGTTATTTCTCCCTCGCTCATGAACTTGGGAAACTGCTTAAGGTAGCCACCAGCTGGAAGAGCATTCAAAGGTTGAGGCAAAACAAGAGGGTCCTATCTAGCAGCCATTATGTCATCCATTCTATTTCTAGGGGGATTTGCACCTACCATCGGGATGTGAACTGGAGGAGAATCAGGAGGAGAGGGAGTTTGGATAAGTGAGACTGGAACTCTTCCTCTGGGGGAAAAGGGAAATGGCTGAGTGTTGGGGAAAATGGTCACAGGGCTTGAGGGAACAATTTTTTCTCCTTCTGTAAATGCAGTAACTCTAATAGGGGGAGGATTTGTAAAACTTGGAGTAGGGAAATATTCTAAGGTCCTGCATCTAAACCACTGTACAACTTCAGGGGAAATAGGGGTGTCAAATATTTCTCCTTCCAAAAAAAGGCTAGGAGGGGGGAAATTAACAAGAAATATCCTGAAATTTAAACTTCTGGGAACTCCAGCAGATGATAGAATAGGAGAATGAGAAGCAACTATCGAATATTTTAAAGAAGGACTAAGAAAATTACCAAAATCATGAGGTACAACAGTTGAAATATCTCCTTGAGGTGTCTTTCCCTTTCTGATAAATTTATCTGGGTCAGCTTCAAGGGTTGCCAGAGGCAATTGTGGAGTGGACCTCATGTGTCTTCCTTTTGGAGCCACAACTAAAACAGTGCATTCGAAACAGTGGAGTCGCTAGGTGCAAGTTGCAATCTTCAATGGTACTGATATCTGATGCACCTTTAGAGTCAGAATTTCTTTGTCATTCCTACCCAGGGAAATGTCTTCAATTCATTCCTCGGCAATGATGCCAAGAATGTTAGCACTGAGAGTCACCCTCAGATTGCGGGAGGATAAGCCCAGTATCCATCAGAGTTTTTTGGTGGATGTTGGTTTTGTATGAGTGGAGGTCAATGGACAAAACTCAAAATACAAATGATGTTCAACACATGAATGGATAAGAAATGCACATGGAAGTGAGGGCCACAGTAACTTTAGTCAGTGAATTGAGTTTAATTGTGAGAAGAGGGAAGACTTAGTGAGAAAGGTGAACAAGACTGATATGGGAATTAGGCTTTCAAGCATCTTGGAGAAGAAAAACTCAGACTCAATATCACTCTTGAGATCAAGCTTCAGACGTTGAAATATGTCCAAACAACACAGTCACAACAACACAATGATCAAACCTACATCACAATGTAGCTACAACAACTCGACTGGATCCTCCATGCCTAAGCCATTCAGTGTAAGAGGGAAAAATATAACAAGGGAGCTAACTAAAACTGGTCATGATACCATTGTAATCAAATCTACATTACAACAACATAACAACCCTCGACTGGATCCTCCATGCCCGAGTGTTTTAGCACAGTTTTTACAGAGAGATGAAAGGAAGATGACTTCTATTAACATGAAAGTCTAAAATTTGATACATAACCAGAGAATAGTTCTGGCATCAAAACATTACAAAATAGGGAGCTCTTCTCAACCCGTTGACGACCTTAACAAAATATCAAAACTACCTACTTATACTCAGAAATGTCTACAACCACTAGGGGTGCGATCGGGCCACTGCATTCAAGTCTTTCCATCTTCGTCTTCTCTGTTAGACTGCGCATGCATTCTTCTATCAGACGCAGGCTCGGATCAGTATGGGCTCGCAGAAAAATCAATCCATAGGGGAACTCTAGGCTAATAGTTTGCCTCCACGTCTAGTCCTTTCATGTTTTCCATTTATGGAGTGAGATGAGGTTTCAAACACCATCCCCAATTCCATTAACTTATTTCGTTGGGAAGGGGACAAGGCTTACCACCCTATGGACCGTCATGCACTGCTAGCTCCCATTTAAGTTCACCCGACAATCTTGAAACTGTGATGGTTTCACTCTGTAACGAACGCGGGCATTTTTGGCCTTTGGCACAGACCTTATGAATTTTGAAACCTTTCCTGCATGTGGCCTCAGGCCATGACCTGACGCTTATCTCTAAAGAGCACTTAAGGATTTCACCTTTCTTCCTGGACCTGCTTTCCACATGACCACGGTTTGTGACCTTGGGCCCGATTCCTGGGAACTTTGCGAGTTCGCGTTGCACAAAACTTGTGCATTACCCCCAGCAAGACCTCTAATTCATGAAACCGTGAATCCATTGATCTGCTACCACATACCCCTATGGATCAGACAACTCATGCTCATTTCGGGATTCGAGGCTTCAAACCTCAGACAGACAACTTTAACGATATTTTGAACTCTCGATTCCCACGACAAATTTCCACCGTTGATCTCTCCCAATGAGATCTACGGCCCTAATTTAATATTTTCTAGAATTTGATCTCGGGCCTTTACTCTCGCACTAATATTTGAGAAACTTTTGGATTATGAATCCCCATGAAATTTCGATCTGAACTCCACATGGAATCCCAGCCACTGGAAGTTGAAATTGCTTGTTTGTTTGTTTGATTCGATTCTGGAACGGGTCGCTCTAAGTGTGGCACCTTGAGCCCGCGGCTGCGGCTTGTATAAAAAAATACTTGGATGACTTGTTGGGGGCTCAGGAAGACAAAGGATGAGTAGATGAGACAAAAGAGGAAATTGATCAACCTTCGAGAAAACATAAAAGCTTGGGGCCAAGAATTTTTCAGGTAGTCATTATGTGAAACCAGGTCGCCCAAACAAAACAACTTTGCTAGTAGAAGATAAAAATTAAAGACATGGCCTGCGAAAGAGAGAGAGAGAGACAGAGCAAGGGGATATACTCTGGTATTATCGACACACACCTACTACCCTTGACAACCTTATGTGATAACACATATTTAATATGGATTCTTCCAGTGATCTTTTTCTTACCATCACCAATTACTGCCAATGGAAATCCCATATGGAGGATTTATTAAGAAATAAAGGCATGTACCAGATTACCTTGGCAAAGGAAAAGTAATCCACTGATGATGAAAATAAATTCAAATGGGATAATATGAATGATGAAGCACGTGGACTGATCATAATGTCCATCTCTCCCTATTTAAGGTTCCACCTTCAAGAAATTTATGACCCCGATGAAGCTTGGGAAAATTTTGAATTTGTGTTTGGTAAACACAATATTATTTGAGCACATCAGTTAGAAAATCAGATATTGACTTTAATTCCAAATCATTTTTCTTACATTGAATACTATCTATCTAAGTTTAAAACACTTAGAATTTTATGTGAAGAGTGTAACATAAAGTTGGAGGAAGAGCATTGCATCTATAATATTCTTTCTAAGCTAGGTAGTGCATATTATGTGTTTGTATCAACCTTTTATGCCATGAGAGAGGATCTAGGGAAATAGTATCAAAAACCCACTCTTGAGTCCCTTTGTGATGCTTTGATTAGAGAGAAATATAATCTTGTACAACTTGGAGTGATCAGCACTGTAGGTATCTTCAACAAAACCGTAGTATCCTGACAAAAAGATAAACCAATGAATCCTAAGAAGAAACATACTTTCCACAAAACAACCAAAACAAAGGTCACAAACCCACTCAGTCAACTTCAACTCCTGATGGTGACAAAGGAGAAAAATATAAAAATAATAAGACTGACAAACATTGAAACTTTTGTGGGAAAGATGGTGTTGTTGGGAAAAATACCCTACGGACTAGCAAACTAGGGTCAGACTTGCATGCAGATTTTGACCGTAAAGAAATTACTTTTAACCTACAACCCAAAACTTAAACCCCTCTTTCACAATACAAGCATGAAGAGAACCACCAACCTTATTCCTGGCGTTTGATGTAGATCCTTCGTTGTGCTTTGACCACTTGCTTGCGTCGCTCCTTCCACAGATAACCTGCAATCAAGACAAATAACAACTATGCATGCATGCTACTTCTCTACTAAAGGGTTAGAAATTAAGCATAAATCAACCAAACCATAGATAACTCATGCATTGGGACGAGAAAAGTATTCTTTTATTATTTGAAAAATGAATCAACTTACAATCAAAGTCGAGACCGACCACTGCTCCTTGATCCTGATCCTGGGCTCCTCCTCTTCTGTCCTCCAACTGCTTTGTGTTAAATCTCCTTTGGCATGAGGAAAGGCTAAAGGGTTGGGAAAATGGATTCGGCAAATTGGTAGAGTTTCTTCGCTATATTTTTTTTCCTCTTCCAAATGGTACCCCTACCCCTTCTTTTATAGGCTAGAAGGAGCTAGGGTTTTGGACGAACCCTCAACCATGCATGGCCGGGAATTTCAGTTAACTGACCCATAACTTTTTTTTCCATTGAAAACTTTCCTATTTTTGTGATTTGTTAGGTACATGCGAGATGTAGTGGGCCTGCTAGCGTGTACACATGTGCAATAATAGGTTAGGGCACGTGGGCCTTGACACAAGAGGATTTTCAAAGAGTTGTTCAATAGATGTTTTGGAAATGAAGGGATATGAGTTGACCTGATGCCAGGTAAGCATGTGTGGTGCAATTTAGGGTTATAACAGATGCCCCCTAATGTGTGAGGTCAGAAGAGCATCTGATGGCCGAAATACATTACCAATCTTTACTGATGTGCTGAATGAGTGAGCCCAAGGATCAGGAACCAAGAGGTGTCGTCTGCAAAATACCAAATGTCTCACCGAGGTAGGCATACCTATGCTCGGGATAAAATAGAACCATGGATACCAATCAAATACACTGTAGATCCATGTCAAATAACTATAAAGAGTAGCCGTGAATAATACACAGCGGCGCTACATCTCGAAATCAGAAAGATATACATATAGAGTATCCATCTTCCAGAAGTTGATTCGGCCTGATGGCTGTACTTCAGAGCTCGAGCAACAACTTCAAAATCTTCTAAAAATCGGGTAGGAGTGTAATATGAGTGTACGACTGCACTACCCAAAGGTCTTCGATGACTCGTTGGTTATGGACTTGATAATCTTGATGATCGGACTGAAGGCTTCAGTGAATTCAAACAAGGACTTGATTGGACGTTCAGGATGGTCGGGTATACAGACAAGAGACATAATGCAGAGGGGCCGACTCAAGCTTAGTGACAAACTTCCCTTGGATAATAGCACGACAAGTGATAAGACTCAGGCAGTATATCTGTTAATCATAAGTCTACGAAGTAGGAGGCAACGCAAACTCTCCATATGTTTGGAAGAGTAACCAAACGGTGGAGGACACAACTCTATATAGCGAGAAAAGCTTCCTAAGGTCGTACTACATCCCATATTCTGATGATCAAATAGACAGATGTGATTTATCCAAGGGCGACTCATTATGCTGCCAATAAAGAAAATACTTTTCCCATCCTCTTTTTGGGGTATATTTGATTTTTTTGTTTTGGATAAGTTTTGAAAAATAATAAAGGAATTTTACGTTACAATGGAGGAATGAGTACTGCAAACATACAAGCTCAAGGCACAAGGAAAAGACTGATGTTCTGGTAAGATGATACTCGGGAAACAATCCTCCAGTGGCCAAAGGTGTTAAGACGCAAAAGAAAACTGTCACAAGGCTGGTGGATAAGGTATGCAAATGCGGTTGATAGAACACACAATGGTAACGTCCTTCGATGTAAGTTTAATGAGCCCAGAGAAGGTAAGCTCGATGGTTTTTCATATTTAGAGAGTCTGAAAAATCATAAAAGGAGACTCCGCTGGGGTACCTTTTTCGTCAATAGTCTGGTCAGTTCAAAAAAGGGATAAACGAGCACCGATTAGATGTCAATTCAAAACCATTTTAACGAGTGTGACAAGGACAAGATCACTCGGCCATTTTTTCACTTTTAAGGAGTCTGAAAAAAGCTTAACTATGGACTCCGTCAGGAATATTCTTCTGGACCAATTTAACG
>SNQJ01S0007843.1:68705-97157 GCA_010110895.2 Picea sitchensis | reverse complement strand
AAGTCTAATGCCCTTTTTCAAATCCTCTTTTGTGGATTCCCAACCTTCAACTGCCCCTTTATTTACCTTTGGTCCATTACCTTGGGTATTTTGCATAAACTCTTCCCTCAATCCACATCCTAGATACCATACGACCTATCCTGTGACATAATCCAAATATCTATTGTGCTCTTTGTGGGAACCATAATTACACCCTCTTATATCCAACATTCCTTATTGTCACTTGATTTTGAGCTCCATGGATAATTATGATTGATCCATTGAGGTAACATCATTGCAAGACAACCATATGACAATATGCTAATCTATCATCACATTAGAGTAGGACCCTTGTATAGTATATGGATTTTTAGTGTTTGACTTTACATATTTTTTACATCGTGGTATTCATTTCATGTGTTCAAGTATTTGCTCCGAGAGCCATTTTTCCCACCATTATTTCAACATGCCCATTGCTAACACTTCAAGTAAATTTCTTCATTCCAACATATATATAGCATATCCCCTCTTATTATGTTTCATTTTCCTTGATTTCCATCCCTCAAATATACCTATAGGACCCCTCCCTTGGTTTGGACAAGAGGATTAACCCATCCACTACAAGGAAAACACCTTGTAGTGGAGGATTTTCCAAGGGTTTTTAGTGTTACAAGATTGGGAAAAATTATCAAAAAAACCTTTTCTACTAGAAGCAGAGGTTTTAACATATTTTCACTACAAATAAAATTCTAGGTAGTTAGAAGTTCTAATAGAGGTTTTTTTCATAGTTCTTTTAAAATGATAAATCACACCGATGTGGTAATTATGCCTATAACACACCGATGCAAAATATACTTATATGCACATGTTGGGTCTCCTTTTTGATACCTCCAATTTCCTTATATTTTCCTATATCTTGACCAAATTTTCCTCAAACATATGCACTATTTGCCTATTTTTCTCAAAAGACATGTCTTTTAGCCATTCTTGTGTATATATGAGGTAACTGATGTTTAATCATGATTTATGAGATTTCTTAATGATTGGAATTGAATAATTGATGTTAAGTTCTCTCTAGTTACTTTGAATGATCCAAGCAAACCTTATGACACAACTCCTATTCATCTAGTACCCGTTTTGGTGTTCATCCGGTACCCGTTTCGACGTTCACCTGGTACCTGTTTCGACGTTCACCCGGTACCCATTTCGACGTTCACTCGGTACCCATTTCGACATTCATTCAGTATTCAATTCGTCCGATACCTATTTCTGCGCTCATCCAGTACCTATCTCTATGCTCGTCTAATACCTATTTCTGCACTCATCTAGTACCTATTCCTGTGTTAGTATAGTACCGATATATTTGACTGTGTGCGTCCGATACCATTCTTCTTGTTCCAGCTGTGCGTGTTTGGTACCAATTCTACATTTGTAGGCTTGAGTGTTTGACCGAGTTTTCTCTCGATGGGTCCAATGATTTTTTTGGCTTGAACAACCTTTGTTCATTGAATACCACGATACACTTCATCCTCATGCACTTCATGTCATGAGGATGAAATCTTTTCCTTGAAAAATGATACATCAACCAATTGTAATATTTCTGCAGTCATTTGATGTTATCTCCAAACTTTGATTGTAACGACTATTTCTCTTTAAAAGAAAGATCCTTGTATATGATAGAGAGACAAAGACATAGTTAAGAACTATTGTGCTTAGAATTGATTTTTGAAGACTGTTGATTGTACCCATGTTTATGAAGTAATGATATAACTTGCAGTTCATGGAAAATATGTGTGTGATCAAATCTTCCCTTCTATAAGTTTCTTTTAAAAATATTCCTTGTTGTTACAACAAGGGCACACTAACCCAACAAAGGTAATCTTCCTTGTATTTATTTGTGAATATAACTCTGGTTTTTGTGTGTGGATAGAATAATTCTATGTTTTCATCATATCATCTAACTTTATTTCTGTTATGTTTCAATAAGTACACTTGATAGCATGCAATATAGATGTGTGGTAATTCTGAGTGAGTGATATTTTTGAGTGCAACATAGATGTATGAGTAAATACTTGTTATCCTTTTCTGTGTGTAGGTAGACAATCATTTGTTAGACTGAATGCTTTAGTGTTTGTTTCTATTTTGCAAATCTAGGGAAAATTAAGGTCTACATCTCTCACCCTACATGAGCTTATAATGGAGTATCTCACCACACCTAGAGTTTCCTCCAGAATTGATTAGGCTACATCTTGAAAATATAGACCCAGTCAAGACCTCTATCTCTCACCCTACATGCACCTATAATGGAGTGTCTTATTACACCTAGTATTTCTTCTAGGATTGATTGAGCTTTCTTTTAAGAATGTGCATAGTGTTAATCAATGCTAGATTAGTTGCTATAGGAAACATAGTCAAAGTTGATCTTTCCCTTTCATGAGCTTGTAAATGAGCAGATTCATCACCTGAGCAAGAGCTTTAGATCACATGCTTTTTTATGAGTTTTTCTTTCTGATTTTTGAAATGTGTGGAGAGTGTTACTTGAAAAGTGTGAAAATAGAATATTGGTTTTAGAGTGTTTTCTTATGTAGGCTATACTCATAAGGCATAAGAATTTATCTGTTATCGACACATATAGTGCATCAACTCTATTGATTACGAAAATGGATTGACATATTAAATGATTGGAATATAATTGCACCAACAATGTCAATGCCTCAAAATATTGACACTAAGCACTATTATGTATTACTTATTTTAATTTCCTTGGTGTGTATTCTATATATTGAAGGCATCAAGGAATTCATATCAATAATACACATTGGTGCACTGAATTTACGATATGCATTAGTGCGTATTGCATATATTGTGAATCCCTAGTGCGTACTTAATATGTAAAAGCACTAGTGCGTACTTAATATGTAAAATCACTAGTGCATAACAACTTGCACACTATAAATTCTTGTAATGATAACAATAACAATAACAACAACAATACTAGTATTGGTGAAGGAGGTGGTGTATTTGTTGTCGTTAGAGCATCAATGCCTTCTTTTTGTTAAGTGAACCAGTGTGTAAGTATGCATAAACCAGATCATTTATTTCAAATGAATACAATGCAACAATATTTTATAGTGTTGAACTTTTCCATGTTGCGGGTATGCAAACACAACTTTGTTTTTTTACAAAATGTCAATTAGTCATCGGAAAATCATTTTTTTTTTATAATAATATGAATTTTTATACTTTAATTATTTTGTTTATATGTAATCATTGCATTAATGTGTTATATCATTTAAACAAATATACTAATTGATTACACCTCTTTTCGTTGTAACAATGTAAACCATCCATATATTGAATCAATAATTTAACATTTTATGATGGTGGACAATGCACTAGAATAATAAATTCATTTTATGATGTACAAATAAGAGACCCTTCATTCTACAAAATGGGATAACATAAAGTTACACAATATTCAAATTGTCAATAAATATTTGTTATATTTATTGGTGACATGTTGTCATCCAATTGGGACAATATGTCTACATTAAACAACATGTCTGATATTAAAAAACAAACATTCCAAAATATACAACTTGTAACATTCAATTTCGATGTTCATCATTCATCACTTGAAAAACTGTCGTTTCTCAAGGTTCTTTCATGCCTCATATCTTCATCACTTACACGATGTATTTCAGTTGGGTTATTTGGAATGTTCTATTGATTGGCTTGGGTTTGACATTGAACCTCTTCATGTTCCATCTAAAAAAATAGAAATAAAGTGTAATGGGTATATCTTCGCTTGTAGTATAGTATGCATGATTTCGTAAATAAAAAAGAGTACCATAGAAGTGATTTCTTCATAAAAAATACACATTCTCTCAAAGCCATTCCTTATGTCATTTCTCAAGATATCCTCTGTTGGATCCACTCCATATATTTTTTTGCTGCGAGTTTTATATGCCATGACCAAGCATAGATATAATTAAAGGTTTCTTGTTGTTCCATTAATTATAAAATAAGAGAAGTAAAACAACATAGTCACTTACAAATTGTTCAATTAAACCTCGATACTCCAACATATACTCATAACCCATACATAATCCAATGTCAATCAAATGTTCATATGACTCTTGTTTGTATGTTATCACTTGTTAGAAAACATCCATGGATGATTTCAAATCAATTAAAATATATACACCACAACAAATATGAAATATTAAGTAAGGAAAACACAATACGTACTCACAAACCTTGCAATCATTCTTTTTTTGCCTTATCATCCTATCTTATGTTCTGAATGGGTTCCATTTTGTTTTCTTTTTTGCAAGAACAAAATAATTGAAAATTAATATTTCATTAGATAATGAAACTCTTTGTACTTAGAAAAAAACAATGAATTCATACATTTGATGCACATTGTTGTTGGGACAATTCCTCTTGTGATGCAATTATGCTCATTTCTTTCACCATCTCCTTGTACACTTTTTTTGACATCCCTACTAGCATGTTTCATATATCACATCTATCATCCTCTGAAATTTTTATCAATCTTCCTAAAAAATGAGAAACACAATAAAAATTTTGATCAATATTTATATGCAAATAAATTTAGAAAAAATATTAATTTGGTAATTTTTTGGACTAGTGTATACATATTACAAAAAACATGTTTACCAATAATACTTTTTAAATGATTCATTTTTTTTATTTTATGTTTTTATTATTGCAAGTCTCACAAGTCTCATTGACCAATGCTTTATAAATGCTTATTGTAGTTTATGCATAGCTTGATTCTTGGTGTCATTGGATTGGTTTTTGTACTATAAATGGAAAGAACATATGTATGTTCTTTCCACTATATCCCTCATAGTTTTATAAAATCCCCCCCTTCCCTCTCAACAACTTATAGTACCACTCCAAACGAACTAATAACTAATTCATTATTGTTTACATCCTTCATAATTTTTGTCTTTTTAGAATGACCTTTTGTTCCCTCATTATTGGTCCCTGCACAAAATCCATTCAACAAATGCAAAATCATATGTTCAAAACATGTTATAGATTATTATTAAGAAGTACATTTATAGTTAAAATCCAAATAAAATTTCATTTTGATCACATTTTGATCCACCTAATTAATATCTTTACAAAATTTCCATAAAACTTGTAAACTCTTTTCCATTAAGATTTCAAACAATCTTTTGGAGTTTCTTCACATTTTTTCTTTGCATGACATGCATTACCCAATACACATCATTTGAAACTACAAATAATTTAAGTATTTTACTTTTATATTACAATTTAAAATAACTTGCCATGTTCTCTTCTTGAGATGTGCTTCCCTTGCCTTTGTTGCTATGCGTGTTTTTCCTCGATATTCTATCAATAAAATCCCCACATAATGAAATACAAAAAATATGAAATATGTTTTATAAACTAAGTATATAATATTAAGTTAAATTTGTTTTCAATTTAGGTGGTGCATATAGTATAGTAACATGCATCGACACACTTAATACAGACTTATGCACCGATGTGTAGTTATTGTATAATGTGCATTGATAAAATCAACAACATAATTTAAAAAAATATATCAGTAAAATACCGCACTTAATACAATATGTCACACTGTCCCCGAGGTGTAGAATAGTCGATGACATAGTGTTCTATTAAGGCACTCCCTAATGTTAATTCACCGGTGAGGAAAAAAAATCCATCCATGTTAAGGGTTGGTGTGGCTTAGGTTGGGTGTGATTCCCAGGTGAATTTGACAGCTTAGATGTCCCTAAGTCATGGTTTCTCAAGCCATAGGCTAGTCCTGCAGGTCACAGACAAACTAGCAAAAAAAAAATAAAAAAATATGTCACACTGGTGCTTCATTAATGTATATTTCACACTACTAAAACTGGAAGTATTTTAAACAATCATGTCAAACGATTAATTTTTATAAAAAAACGTGTTGGTGCATTGTTTCTATATAATGCTTACTATGGAGCATGATTTTTTTTTTTTTTTTAAATTGATAACAACAAGGTTTGGGATACAATGCATGAGTGGTCCCAATCTAATAGATATTGAAATCTCCATACACAAAACTTCAATAAATATTGAATGGCTATAAAAAAATATCATTGTTAGATGGTAGAGATAAGAAACCCACAATGCTAGAATTTGCAACAACATAAAATGAAAGAGATGCAAGAATAACAATAGGGTTTGCAACATTGAAGGTAAATCTAAAATCCTTTATTTTCTCAGAAACGATCTATAAATAGTAATAGGAGTGAATAAAAAATTTATGGATTTAAAAAAAATCAAATGAGGGTAAATTTCGTGTGAATAAAATGAAGTTACATACTTTAAATTTCTACTCTACAGATTTGTATGTGACCTATGATGATTCCTTTCAAATTCAAATATTCATAAATATATATCCACTCCAAAGTATTCCATGGTAAATCTGTTTCTCACAAGTCTCCCCTCTAACTGTTGGAAAAATAATGGAATAGGGACTAGGTTTTTATTTTATATACTAATTTTTACAAAATGAAATTCCCACTCATTTTTTCACTTGATATTTTAGTGCATAGATGATAAATGTGTATGATATTTTTTTCTTTCAATTTGGATCATGGTGTGTCTTATAGAAGTATTCACACCATTGTAGTATGTTGATACGAACACACCAATTAAATGGTGTAAAAAAAACAAGTGTAAAGCTTTGCAATTAAAAAATTGCATAGGTTGTTGTCGAGTTTTGTAGTTAGTGTGTATCATAATTTTATGCACCAATTCATTTAGAATACAAATACAAACCAATGTGGTGAAAGTGAAACAGGTGCATCGATTTCTTAAAAATAATTTCAAAGATCTATTTGAAGTTAGAATATGACATGCTTCCCAAAATTTGTTTTAAGAATGTAGACGGATATTGATTATGGTTTTGACTCAAGTATAGGTAGAAAAAAAGGTGATAATATCAAATATTCAATTCTTCAGATTCCATACCATTCCATATTGTTCAAAGTCCATTAAGTTCTTCCTTTCCATTTGCAGTAAGTGTAGACTTTGTTTATATTTTGATTATCTCATTGAATTTATGATGTTTTTGGGGGGCATATATGGGGTTAAATGTATATGATACGATCCCAAGGTGGGGGCATATATGGGGATAAATGTACATGTAATGTGTAAATATATATGTAATAGGGCCGGCCTAATAATAAAGGGGTGTCACGTGTAGTGTGTGAATATGTATATATAGAGATCATGTATTCATTATTGAGGGATGTGAATTGTGATGTATGAATTTAATTTGGATATTTGGAGGAGGCTCTCCTATTCTTTAAGGAGTTATTGTGTAACTCATATCTCTTATCTATATTGGAGTTGTGCTCCATTCTCACATTGTTGTACCTAGTGTGTACTTCTATTTTATTTTGATATTTTAAGCATTTGGTTCATAACAAGTTCCTATTTGTAAAGCTAAAAAAATATAACAATTATTGCTAACTCAAGAGTGCCTACTTTCATTACTGTTGAGTGTCCTCCTTTTTCTCAATATATTCAACAATCAAGATGGAGTTGGGAAGGGTACCTTCAAACTACCGAGTGAGTTTTTCTACTTTAGCTAGGCTAGGATCAACATCCTCTAGGTTTTTCACAATGATGTTAATTTCATAAACCTGTAGACTAGTTCAATTTTTTTCCATTAAATCCAGTTTGTGGAGAATTACTTGTTGTTTTTTACCCCTCTCTTCCACAACATGTGCCATGATTTTTTTTTTTTAGCTATTAAATCTCCATCAACTTCAAAATATTGGTGTCTATGGAGTGAGAGAACCTCATTAACCCAATCCCAAAATTCTACCTCAACTCGATCATTGGTATTTTTCCTTCATTTTTTCTTGTCTAGATTGTCTATGTGGGTGACCTCCTCTTTGATGAGATTGGTGAAGCGAAGATGATAATCAGATGTAGTAGTGATGTCATTATCTTGAGCATGAATAATTCGATGAGTGAGTTATGGGTTTAGGGTTTTTGTACCATCTTTCTTATTTCCCCTTTCATCCTCAATTTTGTTAGATTCTAGATGAGGAAAACCATTGGGATTCACTATTTTGGCCCAAGGATCAGTAAAAAAAACAAAGGAGGGTTGGCTCTGAGGAAGGAATGAGAGATACCACTAAGAATAGGGGAAGGTGATTGAATACAGGCTATCTACCACCCACCCATAGAGGATAACCAGAGAAGGATACCCTAGGTCATGAAGGAAGAAACTTTCTTTCCTAGGTCCAATAGAGAGTTGAGATAGAATGAAACACAAACCAGATTACTAAACTAAAAACAAATATAAAAAACAAACTATGAGAATTGAACCTAGAAGTTATATGAGAGTAGGAATAATGCACAGTTTCCCTTATTTCCCTAATATTTCTCCATATCTTGTGACGTAGACCCCCACCTCAGCAGGGTCCGCTAACCTCCTGGTCTCAGATCTTCACAAACCTGAGCTGGATTAGCTCTTTGATTCCCCGCTGGAATCCTGTTATCTGATCCATAGGCCCTAAATAAACTGCACCTGCACAAACAAGCACCTGACACAAGCTTCCCCCATGCGACCACAGGCTGTGACCGCATGCCTATCAAAAGGCACTTCACATTTCAGGACCTCGAGTGTTCTACATACAATCCACTCGACTCTCTTGAGCCCCGATCTCTCAATTTTTGATTCCTCCCCAATACCAGATATAACGGTCCTGCGCTCTCCTCGATCAATCACTGCGATCATATCGTGGTTTCGCGTGTCGGGGAAATGAACGTGAGTCAATTCCCACTCTCCGTTCCCTGAAATCCCAATCTTTGGGTTAAGCTCTTAGTCTCCACTAGCTTCTCCCTTAACCTCCTGTTCATGTGACCCTTTCCCGTGACCTGGGGATAACCCTCCGACTGTGTCGAGACTTCATGTTTCACAAAGTTGGAACTCAACCCAATGCTTCTTCCTCGAAATCCCAATCCCTGAACTTCCAAAATCCACTCGCCTAGATCAACGGTCACTATCCCTTTGATCTGATGGCTCAGATCTAATTTCAATTTTGGGCCTCACGAGTTCTTAAAAACCTTCCCTTTGGCTTCCTTGAGTCACGAGTCAGTGAAATGCTGATCTGTTGCCACCTGTCCTGTCTTCTGGATGGTTTCGATGATTTCGGGGCTTCACAACTTCAAAAATCCCACTCTCCTGTGCAATAATGAAGGGTTTAACCCTCATGCACCTTCCTTTGGATCCAATGGATGTTGGTCCATGCACTCATATCCTATGGTCTAGATATGATCTCCTCCTGCACTCGCTTCTTGTTGTCTGGACATGGGTTCCAACGGTCTAGATTTTCTTCCCACAACCGATATGACGGATGTTGTCACTCCTCCTCCTGAGCTTGTAATTTCTCCCTGACTTGGAAGAACTCAAAATTTTCAATGGCTGCGGCCTTTGATTCTTCTGTTGTGATCCCGATGTCTTGAGTCTCACTTGCGTTCTAAAGACACTGTCTCTCCTGAGCTTTCAGACTTGGAATAAGTCCACTCCTGCACAGTCCTTGTGCTATCTCTCCTGAGCTTTCAACTCGCTCAATATCTAAGGGACTCGACCCTCCTGCATCTTCCAAAGGAATTTTGGTGCTCACCTGGCATGTTCTGTGCTCGACCTCATGAGCTTTCGAACTTGGAACAAGTTCTCCCTGTGCACACTCTTTGTGCTCTGACTAGCCTTCAGATGGACGTATTTCAACACTTCGTTTGAGTGTCGGCATGATGCACTCTTTGCACAAGTCTTCCTCTAGAGTATTCAACAACTCCATTTCCTCTTTGAGCTTCAACTACTCGAACCTCAAAGGTCTCTATCCCTTCCTCTCCTTGAAGGGATATAAGTGCCCTCCTAGCAACTTATGCTCAAGAAATCCTTGTTGAGCCACAGAGTATTCAGTAAATCTGTAAGTGTCTTCTCCTTGACACTTCTCTTATCTCTGAACTCGAAACAAAGTTATCCTTGTGCAATCCTAGAACTCGCTCGATGCCCTCCTAACAGAGCTCCACAAAACCTTCAATAGTCCTATCTCTCGGTGCCTTCCTTTGCACAATCTTTCATCCAGAGTATTCAGTAACACTGATGCTTCTCCTTTGAGTTTATTATTCCTCTGGTGCGCCCTCCTAGCACATTCTTGCCTGAATTCCACATAACTCAGATGTGCACTCTTTGCACTATCTCACAGAGTCTTCAAAACTCTATCATGCAACCCCTTGCATTAAGCAACAAAGAACCCAGACTGAAATCAAAGAACTCTCAGAAAGAATTTTTTTGTCTATCCCTGTAGATGGAAACTATCACATACATCTATAGCATAAAATAACACACATATGACACTCATTCGTAACCACACAAATACAGAAAGAATCTCATGCAGGAAAACCTTATCTCTGTATTAATATGAATTTTTGATTACAATATGGGTGAGTTCGGACTGCAATAGAGTCTCAACTCTCTCTTTCTTCTCCTATTCTTCCTATCTCTTCTACCTAATCTCCTCACTCTCTTCACTTCTCTCTTTCTCTCCCTTCTGAATCTAGATACCAAGATCTTTTACCAAAGAGGGGCTCCTTGATCTTTTCATCCAATATACTTACTCTCATTAATTTACAGTGAATTACATTCAATGGCTGTCTAGTCTGAATCGAATCTAGATCTTATCATCCTGTCAACCATTAAAGGTGATTCTATCTACTATCTTCACAAAGGCATCGACATGGCTCTTCCATCCTTACAAACATTTAATTACAATTTAAAATTTGAAATGAGAGGGCTAGAGCCTCTCCCTCCCTTGAATGCATGCTGAATATGCCATCTAGCTGGTGGGTTTATGGGTTGGAGCGACGCTCTTGCATCATACTCCACTTATCTGTTGAAATCCACCTGGATCCCAAACTCTCTTATGGAGTTGTACATCTGCTCCACTGCTTTTCTATTGCTTATGCTTCTTCCCTGCTACTATGGCAGGCTCCCTTTTGCTCACCTTCTTCCTGCTGATAGATTCTTGCACTAACCTCAACATAAACCTTCTTATCTTCTCAATCCCCTCTTCTAGCTGCTCTAATTTCTGGTTTATCTTATGCAGTCTTCTTGGTTGCAACTCCTTATTGCCAATGAGTATATCAACTCGATCCCCCTTGCAATTTTCTCCATCTCTTGTGGCCTTAACTTGACACTCTACTGCAAATTTCAGATCTGCAATCTAATCACTGAGCTACTACTCAGCTTCGATTTCTGATAGCTTTGCTTCTGCCAGTTCTCCTGCTATTTCATCTCCATATTCCTCCAGCTTCTCCCCAGACTGGAATTCTTCTTCATTTTCTACTGTAGGCTTCGGTGCTGTAGTCATCTCCTGTTCATCTTCCTTTCTGAAATTTTTGAGAAATTTTTTCGAATGCCCTTCTCCTACGATCTACATGACTGTCTTCTCATGACAGTCATCTACTGGATCTATATTTTTCAACCAATCCTCCAACATCTCTAACTCTTTCTCCCATGGAGTAAGCAACTCAAATGCATGCTCTTCTTCTACTGGGGAAGATTTTGATGTCTGCTCCATTTCTTCTTTCTATTTGACAGGCTCTACTAGCTGTCCTTTTGTTACTGCACCTGTGACACACGATCTGACATCAAATGATCTATTTGGTAGGACTATCTCAATTCCTCCAATGATCAGAAAGTATTTTTTATCCTTTTCCATCAGCTCTCCTTGCTGTTCTGAACTCACCTCTAAGTTCATGAGACCCTCAAGCAATATCATATCTCTTCCTTTGCCCACCTTGAAAATTGGGATTTCTTCCCTACACTCCTAGAAGTCTATGAGATCCTCTAATGATCCCATCTCATTTCCCACCCAGAAACTTGAAAATTCATCACTGCCCACCTGATAGTTTCTGAGACCCTTCTCTGATCTCTTCTCCTCATCATCACTGAGACTCTTCCCAGTTTATGGATCATAGATGTGAACCATATCCTCCTCACCTCCGAGGCTTTCAACATACCTCAACCACACTCTCAATATCCTTTTCTTTCCTCTGGCCAACAATTCCTCGATTGGCCACTTCACCTTCTTCTTCATGGGCCACTCATACACCCAATGCACTTTAGCATCCTGTTGCATTTAAAATGAAAGCTTCTCCATTCATGATCTTATCTCACTGAGCTCTTGATCTATCTCAGCCTTTCTTTTCTATTGGCGATCTTTGCCTTGAACACTCCTTTGCCCTTCAATAGCCATACTTCTCTTTCTCCACTTTCCCTCTAGGCAAGTTTGCTGTTTACTCTGCAACTGAGATCATTCCCATCTTCTCCTACAACCCACCTAGCTGTCAATTGTCTACTGCCTACATGAAAAAAAATCTCCATAGAGCATCAACACCCTATATTTAGCTTCTAATACCACTGATGGTATCGAACTATCTCCTTTACCTCATTCGCCTCAAATATACAGATGAAAAATTAGCTCTGATACCACATGATGTAGACCCCCACCTCAGCAGGGTCCGCGGACCTCCCGGTCTCGGATCTTCACAAACTTGATCTAGATTAGCTCTTTGATTCCTCACTGGAATCCTATTATCTGATCCACATACCCTAAAGAAACTGCACCCGCGCAAACAAGCACCTGGCGCAAGATTCCCCAATGTGACCACAGGTTGTGACTGTATGCCTATCAAAAGACGCTTCGCATTTAGGGACTTCAGGTGTTATACATACAAGCCACCCGAATCTCTTGAGCTCTGATCTCTTGATTTTCGATTCCTCCTCAAGACTAGATCTGACAGTCCTATGCTCTCCTCGATTGACGACTGCGATCGTATCACAGTTTCGCGTGTCGGGGAAATGAACGTGAGTCAATTCCCACTCTCCGTTCCTTGAAATCCCAATCTCCGGGTTAAGTGCTTAGTCTTCGCTAGCTTCTCCCTTAACCTCCTATTCATTTGACCCTTCTTGTGACCTGGGGCTATCCTTCCAAGTGCGTCGGGACTTCACGTTTCATGAAGTTGGAATTCAACCCAACGCTTCTTCTTCGAAATCCCAATCCCTTAACTTCCGAAATCCACTCACCCAGATCAACGGTCACTATCCCTTGTGATCTGACAGCTCAGATCTAATCGCAATTTCAGGCCTCACGAGTTCTTAAAACTCTTCCCTTTGGCTTCCTTGAGTCACGAGTCAGTGAAATGATGATCTGCTACCACCTATCCTCTCTCCTAGATGGTTTTGATGATTTTGGGACTTCACGACTTCACAAATCCCAATCTCCTATGCAATAGCGAAGGGTTTAACCCTCATGCACCTTCCTTCGGATCCAACGAATGTTGGTCCATGCACTCAGATCCTATGTTTTAGATCTGATCTCCTCCTGTGCTCGCTTCTCATTGTCTGGACGTGGGTTCCAACGGTCCATATTTTCTTCCCACAACCGATCTGATGACTGTTGTTGCTCCTCCTCCCGAGCTTGTAATTTCTCCGTGACTTGGAATAATTCAAAAGTTTCAAAGGATACATCCTTTGTTTCTTCTGTTGTGAGCCTGATGTCTCAAGTGTCACCTGTGTTCTAAATACGCTGTCTCTCCTGAGATTTCAGACTTGGAATAAGTCCACTCCTGCACAGTCCTTGTGTTATCTCTTCTGAGATTTCAAATGGCTCGGTCTCTAAGGGAATCGACCCTCCTGCGTCTTCTAAAGGACTTCTGGTGCCCACCTGGCACGTTCTGTGCCCAACCTCCTGAGATTTTGAACTTGGAACAAGTTCTCCCTGTGCACAGTCTTTGTGCTTTGACTAGCCTTCAGATGGTCGTCTTTCAACACTTCATCCGAGTGCCGGCCTGATGCACTCCTTGCACAGGTCTTCCTCCAAAGTATTCAACAAATATGTTTCCTCCTTGAGCTTCAACTGTTCGGACCTCAAAGGTCTCTGTCCCTTCAACTCCTCGAAGGGATATAAGTGCCCTTTTGGCAAATTATTCTCAAGCACTCCTTGCTGAGCCACAAAGTATTTAATAACTCTATAAGTGTCTTCTCCTTGAAACTTCTCTTATCTTTGAGCTCGAAATAGAGTTTTCCTTGTGCACTCCTAGCACTCGCTCGATGCCCTCCTGGCAAAGCTCCACATAACCTTCAATATTCCTGTCTCCTGGTGCCTTCCTTTGCATAGTTTTCCCTTCAGAGTATTCAATAACTCTGAGGCTTCTCCTTTGAATTTATAATTCCTCTGGTGCACCCTCCTGACACGTTCCTTCCTAAATTCCACAGAACTTAGATGTGCACTCTTTGCACTGGCTCACAAAGTATTCAAAACTATGTCATGCAACCCCTTGCATTAAGACACAAAGAAACTAGACTGAAATCAAAGAACTCTCAGACAAAGAATTTTTGTCTATCCCTGCAGATGGAACCTATCACATACATCTACAACATAAAATAACACACAGATGACATTCATTCATAACCACATAAACACACAAAGAATCTCATGCAGGAAAACTACTCTTTGTATTAATATGAGTGTTCGATTACAATATGGGTGATCTCAGACTACAACAGAGTCTTGACTCTCTCTTTCTTCTCCTATTCTTCCTATCTCTTCTGCCTAATCTCGTCACTCTCTTCACTTCTCTCTTTCTCTTAGTTTTGAATCTAGATACCAAGATCTTTTACCAAAGTGGGGCTCCTTGAGATTTTCATCCAAGCTACCTACTCTCATTAATTTACAATGAATTACATTCAATGGTTGTCTAGTCCGAATCAGATCTATATCTTATCATCCTGTCAACCATTAAAGGCATCTCTATCTACTATCTGCACAAAGGCATCGACATGGCTCTTCTAACCTTACAAACATTTAATTACAATTTAAAATTTGAAATGAGAGGGATGGAGCCTCTCCCTTCCTTGAATGCGCGCTGAATGTGCTGTCTAGCTGGTGCATTGCTGGGTTGGAGCGATGCTCCTGCATCATCTTGCTCCACCGGTAATCCATTTGATCCTTCATACCTTGTTAAAACATAATGTTTCACATGGTGGGAGTAATGGAAAAATCAAGAAAACATTTGATAATTGGATGGGAGGGATCCAAAATGAGAGCCCTTGTCCTAGCCACCACCATAGTCATAAACCACACCATGTATGAGCCATGTGGTTGTGATTCCAAGAACCTCGTGGCATCCGTACCATCGATCCTTCCAAGCGCTCCATCTGGGAATCCCTTGTTTTATAATTAATGGAACAATTTTTTTTTAATTATAACTATACTTTGTCATGGCATATGAATCTCGTAGGAAACAAAGTATGGAGTGAAGCCACAAGAAAATATGTTGAGAGATAAAATGAAGAACATCTTTGAAAGAATGTGTATTGTGAATGAATTACTAGTTGTTATGGTATGTTTTTCAATTTACACAATCATACATATTATACTATAAATTTAAATATATACATTACATTTTCTTTCAAAGTTAATAGATGGAACATAAAGAGGAGGAAAAAACTCAAGATACTTAACAAAATATTGCAAATAACCCAAGTACAATATCCCCTGCAAGTGATGAAGAAATGAGGCATGCAAGAAACTCAATCAATCACAAAAATTGAAGAGATGAAATATAAGCAATATAATTTAATTCTACAATTTTTATAGTTTGGAATGATTTTTTTTTAAAGTAAGATATTTTTCCTACTGTGGACATATTGTCCCAATTGATATGAAAATGGGTTACTAGAATAATTATAAAATTATTTATTGGCATTTTGATTATCATGGACCTTTATGTTGTCTCATTTTGTATAATGGAGGGTCCTTTATTTATATATAACAAAATGATCTTCTTATTCTATTGTGGTCCCTTGTGTTGTAAAATGTTACATTACAATGATTTACATATGGACGATTTCATTATTACAATGAATAGAGTTGTAATAAACTGATATATTTGTTTAAATGATACAATAAATTGATGCAATCATTATATCCAAATACATCAATTGAAATATAAAAATAAATATTATTATAAAATTCTAATATTTTGATAAGTAATTGAAATTTATAAAAAGAAGAAGTTGCATTTGCATATCGATAACATGTGGAAATTCAACACTAAAACATATCATATTGATGCATTATATTCAATTGAACAAAATAATGCATTATATTCATATTTATGCACCATTATTATTTAATTATTTTACTCACCAATGTGTCTAAATGATTGTTATGCACCAATGCACTTCCCACGTAGTAAAACACCAATTCTTATTGTAACACAAGCATACGTGCTTAAAAATACATCAACAACATTAGTCCTTTCAATGATACCATAATCATTATAATTGCCATTACTATTACCGTTACCATTACTAGGACTTCATGGTGACAAAGATATATACACACCTGTGTTGATTAATTGGTCATATGCATCAGTGCTTTAAAGATATTTAGTAAACATTGGTTCTTTCAAAATATATAATATGCACCAATGTGTATTTAGTGTGCACTAGTGACACTTACTGTTTGAAGTGCACTAGTGTGACTTATTGTTTGAAGTGTGCCAATGTGACTTACTATTTGAAGTGCACCAAAAAAACTCCTCTACTAGAACCTTCAACCGCCTTGAATTTTTAGTTATAGAGAACATCCACTAAAATTATTGCTAAAGCCTTTGCTATCACTAGATGAGATTTTTTTGATAATCGTGCCTTATCTTTTAACACTAAAAACCTTTGCTAAATCCTTTGTTATGGGGTATTTTCTTGGTAGTAATAACTAAGAGTTTGCAAAAATGTGTAACATTTTTTGTGATGAACTCTTCCAATAGAATATCCATGACAAATTATAGATCAATATGAAAATCGCGATTTATAGTATAAAAGAATTACCAAAAAGTGATATAATGCCACTTGAGTAAAATAAAATACTATACATGCATATTTATCATTGAGATTGAGTATTGGAGTTTTGATCTTCCATAAGAAGGATAGGGAAAAAGGAAAAAATGTATTAATGACGTTATTATTCATTAGTGGATGCATTGATTTGCAATGTTGACACATGATTTTTCTACCATATAGATTTCCTCATCTAAAATCTTAATTATTTGGTGGAGCTTGATACACCATTAATGGTTGGTGTAATCACCATCATGGTGCACTACACTAATCTACTAGTTACTACATTGCAATTATTGCATCTTGTTGAGTCCCCAACAACCCCTATTTTTTTTTTCAATTTTTGGGTACCACTTTTCCTTTTTTCATATTACATATTCTTCTTTTGGCTTCACATAGGTTTCATATTTATCCTTTGTTAAGTTCATTCAATTTTTCTCCTTTGTTTTCTTTGCATTTAAAACCTCAAGAAAATACAATTTTTTTTCATGTTTTGCATCCAGATAGAAAAACCAAAGAAAGGATTCAAAGAAAAGAAAGACAAAACCTTTTCTAAGAACTATCTATGAAATCATCAAGGGATCGAGGAAAAATAATTTAAAAGAAGTATAGATAATAGGGACCGGGGGAAAAACTGTGTACATTTTCGAAGTGGAAAAGAATTTCGCCGATCTTCGATAAGCCATTGATCATCGACGAAATGTGTTAACATGCCCGTGAGTAAAAAAGGTTTTTCCGATTTCTGATAGACCATTGGGGTTGGTGATGATCCATGTAATTCAAGCACGAAACAAGCAAAGTCCTCCCGACACCGATGAATTATGAGACCCAAGAAAATGAGTGTTAATCGTTGAGTAGGTATAAGAACAAAACCCAACCGTTGATGTGTTGACCATGCCACCTTCTGCATCTACCACGTTACATGCCATGTGTCTGGCCACATAATCAAATTACGTCATCCTATATGAAAATGAAAGTCGACGTCATATTTTTCCTACCAATAAGACAAGAGCGCAAAGGTTATAATGGATCTCTGATGTCGATGCACACATCGACCATCAGAGAATTTGGAACATAACAAAGCATGAAACATATGATTTTGTACTGACATAGATATTATAGGGAAGTCTGAATCATCCATCCTTTTGGGTCGATAAGAGTTTTCCATCCATTCAAGCACAAATCTAAGCCATCAGATGGGTATGAAGTTTAAAATAACCTATGTAGGGGATTTCCGCTAGGTTTTGAAATGATTCCAGAACTATTAAGTCAAAAGGTTAGGGTCAGCGATGAACACGAGACACTGTTTTCCTCACCATACCATTTCCCTCGAAACCCACAAATACAGATAACTGGTTTAAGGATCCCTCACTAAAAAATCATTGACATCAGTGAGACGTGGTCGAAGGAAAGTGACACTTAAATAATTCCCCGATCTTTGACACATCACGTCGAGCAAACTCTAAATAAAAAATCATCGATGAAATAGAAACAATGGTCCCCCGCACCGTCAACTTGCAATGCATTTAAATCCTAAGAGTGGCATGGATGCTTCTTTGATTTCTAAATATTACGAAAAATATGTTGTACACCCTCCAATTTAATGCTGGACGCGACAAGGTAAGTCTGAGGGATTTAGAAATTTGAATCTGTAATGTCATTTTTTTCTTGTTCTCCCAATTTCATATTCCATCAAGAATAAATCAAAAGAAGGAGAAAAAACTACCAAGAATCTCTCTTCCAACGCCATCTCATGAAAAAAAAACTAGTAAGACCAGGTTATCTGCAAAGAAGGTAAACATCGAATTCTATTGTGACTGTTTCAAGGATTATGAATCACTGAATTGATTTATTTACTATATTTTCTCACAACTCATAGTGGCATTATCGTGCAGGAAATATGCCTCCTTGAAGGTCAATAACTAGGTGCTCATCGAGGAAACCCAAATGGAAAGAGTCGAAAGTTGGGGAAATATCAAGCCCAACAATAGCAAGAGAGTTGAAATTTGCATCGAAAGAAGAACCCGTGATCCGAATATCGACCAAGAAACAATTTTCCCAACCACCAACATTCAGAGATACAGAGGCAAACACTAATTCTAAGGTTTTTCTCCCACCTTGAGGTGACCTTTACAAAAACATTTGTCAAAAAGATTTTCCAAATTTTACACCTAATAGTGTGCCATGGGTCATCGATTTAGATGACCGAGTTTTTCCAAACATTAGACAATCATCCTTACATAAGGTTTCATGTCGAACTCCCATTTTTCCTTGTATATAAATCCTAGGTTGGATAATTGATCATAAAGACACCGATAAATGTGTAATCAATACTGTGGAAGGGGAATGCATTGGTGTGTTCCTTCTAGTGGAAGTGCAAAAGTATTAGAAGATCAGAGACCAAAAAAAAGACTGAATACTGAGTCTATGGTTAAGTTATATGAGAAACAAAACACCAACTAGCTATTATCTTCCTGGTGGAGGGAGGATAATAAATTATTGAACATGACCAATGGATGGTACAACGCAATGAATCTAAGGGAACCATACATGTACTTAATGGCATTAATTTTCCTATTGTATGGAGAAAAGGATTTCTCAATATTTTCAAAAGCATGAATGCCTCTGGCATATACAGTCACGATATCTGGAAGTAATTTCAACTAGGGGGGCATTATTTCAAAGCAATTGAGAATCACTATTCAAAAGGCTCAGGAGACAAAAGAATGCGAAACACCATCATTTTTCATGGAATCCTTCTTTCTAGATTGATCTATGCGAGGAATGTATTCTCAGGTATGAATTTGAGCTGGCATGTTTCTTAGTCACCGTTCCATGTCTATTTTAGCATCCTATGGGAAAACAAGTATAAGAAATCTTATGCCATGATCTGTGATGAGTTCATAGCTAGGATACATTTCATTATTTTTAGGCAAGATTTTCCAAGGATTTCAGTAGCAACCAAGAAAATGATATCCAAATTGGGCCATTGGTATCTAGAAGAAAAGAACACTTATATTAGGATTTTTGGGGCTATCGGTGCTCCACATTTTCTCCCCTCTTATGTCCCAGACCGTTTGGTGTTGGGTGAAATATGCTACTAGGCCATTTTACAAGGTTTCAAAACCTCTATGGTAAAGGATAAGAAGAGGGATTTTTTTATCCAGATGGATATTGGTGGCCACCCACCTATTCCAATTGGCTCAAAATAGTTTGTTGTCAACTTACTATTTTTAGTAGTTTCAAACTTTTGGGGACATTTTGATGGCCTAAACGATGTTTTTTCATGATCAGACACCTTAAAGAACACCAAAGGATATGATTGAGCCCCCCAAATGAAGCTCCTCATCGATACCTTTCCAATGAGATATCATGCACCCAAAATGGAGATCGTATACCAAAGTTATTCCCTTGGGAAGTTGATACACCAAACTACCCAAAATGGGGTCCACAAAACTGTTGGATTTTCATCTTCTGGGGTTAGAGTTTTGGATTTTATTTATGTTACAAATTCCTTTGGAGCCTAATTGTAATGATCATATTCTTGTGAATGAGCATATCCGTCACATCTCTTCTCAGAGATAAGCTTCCACCATTCTAGCGAGTTCATTCACTTTGTATTTTACAGTTTTGTACATTTCGCTCATTAATAGAAATTATGTATTAATGTATCTATGTGTTTATTGTTATATATATGTTATATATCTATTATATTATTGGATATCCAATATATCAATATACATTTATTTATTATATCTGTTGGGTATGTGTTATATTCTTTGCATGTGTGTGTGTGTGGGTGCGTCAGATACGACCACTGCGTCTGACGATCCCCACACCTAGAGCTGTGCCGTTGTGCCGGGTGCTTCCTAGGGGGGTCCCAGTGGGGGGGCAGGTATCCCCCCCCTGGTTACGCGTAGCGTTCAACACCGGGCGGTAGCCCGGGGCAATGCCCCAAATTTTTTTATTTTTTATTTTTTGGGCGGATTTTGCTATTTTTAGCTGATTTGTAAATTAATGCCGGATTAAGGCATTAGGGTTTTGGTATCTACGGAATACCTAAAAACATTGTATATATTGTATGGCGAATGGTGAAATTCTAGATAATGAAAATAAGAAAGGTTTTCCCGATTGAGGGTTTCCGGTAAAAATCTCTGTGTAATCTGTGTATGAGCCATTGATTAATTTTTGTATTGCTTAAGAATCTATATGCATTTCTTTACTTCACAGGTTTAAAACTTACAATATCTCCGGTCTCATTTCATGCCGAAAATAATCTAGATTAGTGGTATCAGAGCAGGTTGCTCTTGATCATTTTTCAATGCATGTCCCCGACGAGGTTCGAGTATAGCAAGTTGGGTCTCAAGATTGTCTCTCTTGAGGAAAATCACTCTCACATGCCCAAGAAACCCTCCATGGTGGAAGAAAAGAAAAGCATCATAGAAAAAGATTCTATTAATCTGTGGCTTGAGCAAGCTCTCAAGCGACAAAGGGATGAAATGATGGAGAATTTTTCCCACATCCTTCAATGCCTGCCGATAATAACAGGAACGTATTTATCAAGTAGCCACTTTGGAGGTACCTCTCCTTTCAAGGTACAAGTTAACTTTGATATTCTTGTATTTGAAGGTTAGATAGATGCGGATGCCCTAGAAAAATGGTTAAATATGCTAGAAGGTTACTTCTCTGTTAACAAATTTTCCGGCAGGGAAAATATCACCTTTGTACTCCTTAAGGCTCTCCCCCATGTCAAACATTGGTGGGAAACTTAATGGGAGAAAATTTCCACAAATGAGTCTAGCATATATGGGGCCAAGCCCACTTGGGATTTTTTTGTGGATGCGGTCAAGGAACAATATTACCATGTTGGTAACTATGATGACCAATACATGAGATGAACCACACTACGATAAGAAAGGGGCCAAACATCGCCATATTTCACAAATAATTTCCATACCTTGCACACCAAGATGGGTATCAAAGACTCAGAGTGGCATCTGGTTCTGAAATACCATGGGGCTCTACATAGGTACATCCAAACTAAAATGGATTTCCTGGAGCTGCCTATCGATATGCTGTCAAAATCGAGCATAAATTTAGGCACCAAAACAAATGGGAGTTTGGGTCTGCAAATCCGTGACAACCAAAGTATGATAAAGATGACCTTAATTTTTTTTTTCTCGAAAACCAATCCAAGCCACAAGAAAATAAGGTTAAGGGAAAGACGAAGAATGACACTAGAAAGTGGTGCAAATTCCACAAAATCCCTTAGCACAACATCGATGAATGTTGCTCAAAACAATCATTGGTGGTTGAGATCAAAGAAAAGAAACTGAAACTTGACTCAAAATATGATTCGGAAAATCCCGACAGAAGAAATATCATCGACGCAGACCCCACTTCTACTGTCGCGACAACAAAAATTCAACTAGAAGAACCAACAGATCCCGAAGAGGGGGAGAGCCTCTTCCATTCACATATGTGGGTGAACAATACCTCATTGCATTTCATTTTTTATAGTGGAAGCCAGAAGAACCTCATCTCAGCAGAGGTCATCAAACATTTGGTATTGTTAACAACACCACACCCGCAACCATACAACATTGGGTGGCTTCACCAGGGATGAGATCTCCATGTCAGCTAGCAGTGTCGCCTGTCCTATGGAATCCAAACTTTCAAGGATGAGGTATTGTGTGATTTCCCCCCTCTTGATGTTTGTGATGTTCTTTTGGGCCAACCATAAATGTGGAAACATCATGCTATTTATGAGTCTCGATCCCGTAGTGTCATTGTTACTCCAGGGGTCACCTCTAGAAGATACCAAAGGTAGTTCTGACTTCTGTTCCACCAAAAAAGTGCCACAAGGTAATATCTTATACTGCAAAATTAAACCTCTTCACAATCTGTTCAAAAGGCGAAAATAAGGACACAACAATCATTGCAGACTTAGCCCAAGACCTTTCTATCCAACAGAGACAGATTGTAGAAGAGAAAGAAGATATTGTTTCTTCACCTACAAGGGTGCCTAAACACTTCCCAGTTAAGCCATACAACAGGTTAGTGGAACAGATTAAACCTCACCAGAAATAGGTCCATGATAGCCTTCAACAAGCTAAGAAACACAACTTCTTCAGTAAGGCAAGCAAATCACTGAGTTTCAGATTCAACAAACACTTTCCCCTCTCCCCCGGGAACTCAATGCAATGGAGACCATTAATTCCTAAGGAGGGAGGATTGATCCAGGTGGATATCGATGGCCACCCACCTATTTCGACTGGATCAAAACAAGTTTTTGGAAACTTACTATTTTTAGCAGTTCCAAACTTCCGGGGCCATTTTGAGGGCCTAAATGACGTTTTTTCATGGTCCGGCACCAAACTACTCAAAACGGGGTCCACAAACTGTTGGCTTTTCATCTTCCGGGGTTAGGGTTTTGTATTTTCTTTATGTTAAAAATGCCTTTGGAGCCTCATTATAACAATCATCTTCTTTTGAATGAGTGTAGTCATCACATCTATTCTCAGAGACAAGTTGCTACCATTCTAGCGAGTTCATTCACTCTGTATTTTACAATTATGTACATTTCGCTCATTAATAGAAATTGTGTATTATTGTATATTTGTGTTTATTGTTATATCTATTCTATATATCCGTTATATTATTGGATATCCAATATATCTCTGTACATTTATTTATTATATCTCCACTCTCATTTCGTGTCGAAAATAATCCAGATCACTTTTATACCCTACGGTTTCCATATCGATTATTATATAGTCAAGGATACCACACATGCCAAGAAAGAAGGTCTAAGCCATTTGGAGTACAGGTTCCAAAAAATCCTATTTCAAACACATGATCCCAAAGGGTTAGTTCCCCAACACACAAGGCAAGTGGCATCACATTAGCCTTATGCCCACAACATTTATGAAGATGAGCTCTTCACTAAAAATGATCAAGAATGGGAAGAAGTTCTTCAAAGAAAATCCAACCTGGAACTTACGAATTTTAAATCTATTTCAGTGCAAGAACAATTTGCAATGGTAGAGTGTACAAAGGAGGAAACTATTAGAGCACAAGATGAAGTTATAGAAATAGAAGCAAGAGAGTAAGTAAGAAGAGGAACAATTCTCCTAACCAAGGCATAAAGAATAAGAAAACGGTGGGTCAAACACCTTTTCTTCAAATCTTAGAGCCTCCAAGGATTGTTCCAGTTGATATAGGCACTCATGTAGTAGGGCCAAACACTACATAAACTTCCCTTCCAGAGGGGATCATTTCTTAGGTCGACCCAGGTTCACTACAAACACAAATGGAGCAATCTACAATGATTGGAACGCCACAAAGATCGTTAAGGGCACCGGCTAGAACAAGTTTACCCCCGGTCCTTATTGATTTAATAACCATATATGATGATGATGAAGGTTTAGTAACAACTCACACAGTTTCGGTACCTATCACCTATGAGGAAGCTCTAGGAGAAATGTCTGTCTTAACCGAATAAGGACTCTTAAAGGGTTCATAAAGAAGGGACACAACCATTGATGACACCCATGTTAGTGTGGCTATTGCACAACATGAAACTCAACTTTTAGATGAGGCAAGGTCACCTCATAATTATGGGTATATTGATAATGAACAAATTGATATAGAATATGTAGTAACTACAGGTTTCCCATCCAATTCTTCACCTTAGATAGCAACACCACCACCTGGAATTGACCAACATAGAGTTTCATCACCAAAACTCACAGGGAACATTCCCTTTGATAAATTGGGAGAAACAACTAACATTACAGGGAAATCACCTATAACTTCCATGCAAGATCAGACACTAACAAAAGAAGGAAACAATCAAGTGCCTACTATTGAAAAGGGAAGGAACATGCTATGGAACATTTCTACACAATAAGGAGCTTGTGGAGTACCCTATCTTCAAGAGATCAACAAATTCCTGAACATGTTGACGAGGTTATTGATATGGAAGCCATATATTATGACAAGAAAAGAAAGGTAGCAATGAAAATAACTGTCAAAAGAAGGAGGTTCACTTTTGATAATACTCTTTTTGTAACCACAAAAGAAACTTTATTTGACACAGAACATACCAAAGTGAGCGAACTACTTGGAGCTAGGATGGCTATAAATAGTGCCACCTTAGATAGAGAAAAAATGGATGAGAAAGAAGTGATTTCAATGAGAAAGGAATTAGAACATCTTCGACATCAAGCAAAGTATTATCAAGACACCACTCAGGAAACAATACTCTCAAAGGTGATCTCATGGAAGTATATAGTCAATTCAAAATAGAGAGAGATCTATTCACGATCCGGATAACAAACTATAAGGAAGATACCCTTATGGGGCTAGTGACCTACAAATATATGCAACGATGGTATGAAAAGGCATGTCAATCTTTGGAGTGGATTGAGTACATCAAAGAGGTGCATGCAGGTGGGTTGAGACACAAAAGAACATGGTATTAGGGTACACAAAGATTAATAATAGTATCACCAGAATACACAGGGCCATAGAACATTGGACGCAAAGGGTACAAGAGCCTCATTGGAAAATGAAAGAAACATGCAAAGTCTTGGATGTATGGGCTGACCTGGGTTCTACCTTAGTTCTCCAAAAAAACACTATTCAACATCGGCCCTTCTGGTAAATCAGAAGGCTACACCATGCATGGAGTGCACAACATAGTCACACCCAAGATGGCTTATGGGTGACTGTAGGATGAAAATATATGCAGTCATGTAAGGGATTGTGGATGTTCCTTTTATTTATACTTTAACATGTATTTTACCATAACATTCATCATATCTACTATTTTATCCATTCAATAACATTCATTCTGCATGATTATTCTAGTGCGCACTATCAATAAAATCTAACAGATGCATTCATATATACATTCATTCATCATTAAGAATATAAAATAAACACAACACACATATAGACACCATTTTTACCGTGGTTCACCCACCCTGAGCTACATCCACAAAGATCTTTTGCTTCTTATTATTGTTCTTCATTAAAAAAGTTCCTGCATTGTGGACATTACATCGTGGGTTTTAATGGTGCATGAGGCTGACCAATGTCGCACCAAGATCCACAACTTGTGACCTGACCCTCAATTGTACTTCATGATTGTTACGCATTATTTTGGTCACTCTGATGATGACCCTACAAGCATGTGTTCAGGCTCTCAAAACAATCTTTTACATGAGAAAAATGACTAATTTCTTCCCCTACAAGGCATATTTTTAGAATGACGCCGTAGACTGAAAATGGTACAAAGTGTGGAAATCCTTGATTTCCACAAGATGCTCTATGCCTGGCTCGTGGGATTTCCGCATGCTGCTATATAGGCAGGGTGTAGCGGCATTTGAAGCTAAGGAAAGGAAGAAGTTTCATGAAGTTTCTAGAAGGATAATCTTATATAATGTGAGGTGGCGTTCGTATGGCTATGGTCTTACTGGATTCTCTGATTTGGTGGGATCATCCTCATCCTTGTAACCACTCCACCGTCTCCTATATAGTGATGGGTTTCTCATAGAAAAGGTTAAGAAATATTGAGCAAATAATTGCTGAAAGAATATGCTAAAGACTGTGTGAAGGATCCTGTTACAAATGATGCGTGTGGCCTCCAGTTGTCCATCAAGCTTTTGTGGACCATCTTCATACAAATTCAGAGCAAGTGTATGTGTGTGTTGGAACAAAGGACCACCGAAAGGGAACTTGCAACATCAAGGCAATTTGGTTGTATCTTCCACTTTTACTTAATATGATACAGTGACATGTTTCTTTCCCATAAAATCATTAGTGTTTTATTACATGACTCCTTGATCACATATTTAGGTTTCCATTGAATCTACAATTGTTTCTTTCACTTTGGTTGGTTTGTGTCATTACAGGTCTGATCTCACAAGAGCACTAGAGAGAAGCAGGGACAACAGAGATATAAGGAAGCGATATCTAAAGGTATGTCATCTATTCCTTATTTGGTAGTAAATACAATGGTAGAAACTTAGGGAAAGCATCACGTCTTGTCTTGTTTTGTTCTAGATCCAGGTGGATCTAGGGAGATTATTTTATGTCCGCATTCACTGATTTATCCAATAAAAAAATTGGTGACTCCATTGGGGAAGAGGATGAACAATGAGATTACATTAACAAGCATATGTTATCCTCCTCAAGCTTGCATAAAAATAAAGAGGTACTCGCCAGAAATGGTGGGGGAAAATTTGGGAAAGCAATGTGTCTCTGTACCCGTGTTAGTGGCAATACTGGTCTCTCTTGAACATGACACCCCCCTTCATCATTTCAATCCGGGTTGGGAAATCCATTTGTCTCTTGTCTGGCCCTTTGTAAGTCCATATCTTAGGTTGTTTTTGAGTCAATGATTCCAAGACCATTGTCATTTTGTTCATATGTTCAAGAGAAGTCCAAACAAACCCTCTATCGAGTCGGCCATCTGCAATTGTTAATTCTTACCATGTCGGCCTTACCTATGTCAGTTTCCAATCATTTTCATACTTTTATCTACTCTAAATATGTCAACCTTACTGATGGGGGATACATCAAGGCCCTCTTGTGACGAGTCTTTTCATGTCAACTTCAACTCATCATCTAGGAACAAGGCTTAGAAATCATTTAGTGCCTTAGAGCCTACATGCCTTAATGGCAGGTTTCTTCACTTTTGACAGTGGATTCACATCATTGGTCCCTGATCGAGAGATTTCATTGAGTGTTAGACTTCATATCATTTATACACATTCGTTGGATTGTACTAAGGTACCTTGGGATTTATTGACATCAATGGTGATTTCCCTCACACATTTTAATGGTTTTCATCAATGACCAGTAATCAAGTGGTTTTTACCAGGTTCAACTTCAACAACTGTAATCGCATGGTTAGATTCATACTTACAGACGACAGGTCTGAAGACCCTAGATCTCATCATTTTGGTTCAGGTTGCGATGGAGTATTTATGATTTGTATTTGACACACAGATCCACTTTGTATGTCTCGTGGCTGTGTCTGAACTTAAGATTTCTGCTACATAGATCCACAATGTATTCCCGGTGGCAATGTAGAATCTTGACGACATAGATCCATGGTGTATAATTGGTGGCCATGACTTAAATAACTTATAGTCTGATCATGGGAATGACTACCTCAGAAATGGTATGATTTTATGCAGATGCTTGATTGTTTTCTGGTTCTTGATTGGTGCGCTCCTTGTTCCCGACACACACACACATTTTACAAAGTATTTCGGCCGTCACAAGTTCCAGCCTCATACTTTGGGGGGTATTCTGTTACACATTGTTTTGGTCACTCTGATCATGACCCTACAGGCATGTGTTCGGGCTCTCAAAACAATCTTTTACATGAGAAAAATGACTAAGTTATTCCTTTTTTGTAGGCCATTTTCTTTTAACCTATTCTTTTTACTTGAAATCAGTCTCTGAGTCTGTGGGAGATCCAT
>SNQJ01S0007843.1:29974-48335 GCA_010110895.2 Picea sitchensis | reverse complement strand
GTGTTGTGTCTATCTTCTAGTGCTATCCTAATCTGATGATATCTTGTAAACCCATCTGTAAATGAGTAATCTTCTTAACCTCCTACATTTTCCAACACTTCATCTGTAAATGGGGTAGGAAAAGGATCATGTAGGCAAGCATCATTCAATTTTCTCAAATCGACACAAATCTTGATCCCCCCTTGCTTCTTTTCTTACACCACCATAGGATTGATCCATTCTGATTGTTCCACAGGTTCTATGACACCAGCTTCTAACATCTTGTCAATTTCTTCCTTCACCTTCTGCTTATACACTAGATTTAACCTATAAGGTCTTTGTTTGATAGGTCTAGATTTTGGCTTCAAGGGGATCCTCATCTCTCCTAGTTCTCCTGTTAATCCCTTCATTTATGAAATGTTGCTGGAAACAAGTCACTTTACTCGCGTAGTAACTCTGTGATTCTTTCTACTGTCTGATTATCCCAATAATCTCCAATGCTTGCAATCTTTGGGTTTTCTGTAGTTCAAATGTTTACCTTATTGATATTAAATGGGGATGCATAATCTTTTGAATCTAGATTTGGACCTTCAACTTCTGGGATTTGGATGTTGTACAGGTTTTATTCTGCATGATCTTCTTCTTCTGCGACATGATAACAATGTAGCAACTGCCTAACTATTTGTCTAGTGTGATTCTGATATGTCAGGACTATTTCAAATTCTAGTTCTTCAAATATCCTTTCACTTACCACCTTCAACGATGTATCTATCTCTGGACTTTCATGTTCAAAGGAAAATGTAATCACAAAATTCTACTGTATTTCTTCCCAATTTGCAGTTTCTCTGTGCTGTTCTTGTTCTATGTACCAATTCTTTGGAATTACTTCTAATGTGTAAATACAGTGGTGTGGCCATTCTTATGGTGGTACTAATCTCCATTTAACCATGCACCTATCTACATGTTCTTTGGTTTGTCTAAATCCATCATATTTATCCAAAATGTTGTTCTCCTGCTCTGCTCCAAATCTAATGCACAACAACCTCTTGCACTGAAACCAATAGTTGATCTTCTCCTTCTGTGTACCCCATCAACGAACATGTGTAGCTTTCAAAGAAATATCTAATATGGGTAATCTATGATTTTATACTACTTCTAATTCAAACTTCATAAAAAAATCTTCTAAGTCATTCAAACCATAAAAAGTAGGAGGCCCTCTTACTTATGAACCAAACCATCTTAGCGGGCACGTCATTCTGGCACATCTTCTGGTGGATAATTCATGTAGTCAATGCTGCTAGTTCTCCATTATTGTGTCATAGTCTTAAGCACAAGAGATAATACTCCTCCAACTCAACATTCCATATGCAGTTGGGTTGATGTAATTCTCTTCACATGTGGTAGTTCTGTACAACTGATTGACATCTTATATAATTAAATTGTCTGTCATAAGTTCTACATACCTTCCTCCTTCTGAGGCATCCAATGGCAGAATAATTGTGAACTCCCTCGATTCAAAGATTATCTTCATTGTCTTGAAATTGATAATATCATGGTTATCAAAATCCCAATCCAGACCCAACAATGATGGATATGGCGAAGCATTATCTACTATGTCAATGACTTCAAAGTTTTCCATGGTGTGCACACCATCTAGATTTACTAGTATCCCTTTCAATCTTCCAATTGGCACGACTCTATGCTGATTTTCTAACTTCAAATGGATAGGTGAATACCCCAATGTTGGTTCTCCCATAGCTTCCCATGTCTTCTTTGGCATAACATTGACTTTAGACCCTAAGTCTAGTATGATATCCCCCATATTGAAATCTCTAATGTTTGCATTCAACTTGAATTATCTTCTCGTTCTTCTCTTATTTTTGACCTGATTCACTTTCTTTACCCCTTCTTCCCCAGAATTACACTTCTCTAACAAACATTGTAATATTTGTAAATAATTTTTGTCATTCAACAAATTCACACAAGACTCCAAAAAGTTTGTTAAGTTACCTACTTACTCTGAAGGCTATTCTTTGTGGTCTGATCAAATAATGGAGGCATGTCATACACTA
This sequence comes from Picea sitchensis, assembly GCA_010110895.2. Lineage (NCBI taxonomy): Eukaryota > Viridiplantae > Streptophyta > Pinopsida > Pinales > Pinaceae > Picea > Picea sitchensis. The sequence continues at coordinate 46,284 of SNQJ01S0007843.1, read as the reverse complement.
GTGCCTCGTCTACTGGATTTGTTCCTGAAGTAGAAGAAATATTTTCTTTCAGAATCTCCTGTCTAGCCTCTTTGAATATCTCTTTCTCTTTGCGCACATCAAAATTATGTTCAGGCACTATATTATTTCTGACCCACTGGTACTAATCCTGATCCTTCTTTGTTTCACCTTCTTCTATCTTTGCACTGCCTCTAGTAACTATGTTTATATTCTTCCCATCTTCTTCTCTGTCTTCCACCACAATCCATTGCATGTTCTAATTTTTATGGTTCCTCTTGTCTTGCATCTTTGTCAACATGGTTGGGAAACCTTCTATCTCATTGTCTACTGTGCGATAATACATACATGTCACAGGTGGCTGTGGATAGTCTCTTGCATAGTGTCCAAGTTTCTAACAGTTATGAAAAACTAAAGGTCCTCTACCTCCTCCAAAGCCTCTTCCTCCTTAGCCTCCTCCTATGAAGTCTCCTCTGTTACCCTGATTATCTCCTTGCAGTGTATTATAATGAGGTACTTGATTGTATTGCATCTATGCATTATTCTACTGTGGGGCCATTGCACAATGCCGGGCATTATTATACTATGGTGGTGCTCCAAACTGTTTTGCATTACTATACTACAATTGTGCTTGAAACTGCTGCACGGTATTATACATGGCCGCTTTGCATTATTATACTGTGACTTCTGCGTAGGTTGTGCTATCATTAACTTAGCCTATGCCCTATATGAATATGATTTCCTCTCCTTCATTATCTCCAAGGTTATACAGTCCTTGTCTTTGTGTCTCACTGACTTGCAAAAATTACAAAATATACTCTTCGGTACTGTTTGATACTTCTACATCATGGGACAATGATATGGATCATGTCCATGTGTTTTTCATATCTCACACCATGGTCCTCTTGATTATAACAAATTTGAAATCCCTATTCATATATAATTTGCAAAGGTTGGACACTCGTTATTATGATGACCTTTTGTTTTGCATAATGTACACCATACATCTTCCTCTTTTCTCCTTACCTTTATTCTAATTTAACTGAAATCTCAAGTTCTTCAGATCTTGTCTCAACTCTTCCACATTTGGATCTATCTTCTTATACTGATTTTTCTCTAGCTGTAAGGATGCTTGTAGGGCCTCAGTATGACTTTGGAACTCTTTTTTGTGTTAAAGGATACTTCAAATGTGGCAATAAAGAGTTAACAAACAAATGTCTATGCTGCATATCAGTAATAGGGTACTTCAACTTACCTTTTAGTCTTTTGAGATTCTGGTCCACCTCCAAAACTGATTCTCCTGGCTTCTACTTAATATATATCATTTCATTCATGAACTGATCCTCTGAACTTGGTTTCTGAAATTCATTTGTTAATTGCCTCTTCACCTCTGCTACATTTGTAGGTGCTCCCATTGGAATATTTGTTGCGAGACCCATGTACTAGTCTAATGCGTGGTCTTTGAATGTGATCACAAATTGCACAACATTTGTATCTTCATTTGTAATTTTCTTAGCTACCCATATCTTCTCACAGATAAACAAATGTTTTTCTGGGTCATCTGACCCATCTCCTAAGAACTCTGGTAACCTAATGGTTGGATATTGTCGTGCCATTATGAAGTTTGTTGTACTACCATCTCCATGTGGTGTAGATACTTTAATTCTACTTGCTGAACTTACACTTCTTCTTGAGTTTCCACTCGACCCCTGTCCTATACAAATTATTCTACTACTAATCTCTTGCTGGTTAATCATTTTTTCTTCTTCAGATGTCTTAGTCGCACATGGGGTTGTGGGTTCCACACTAATTCAGATATAGAATGGAGAGCCTTCTTTTGTGCCAGACCCCTGACCTCTAGTTTTCTTCTCATATGTGGTGCATAAGATTTCCTCAATCTTCCCTATCGCACAAATATCCTCTACCTCTTCCTCATCAATGTCCAATCCCTCTTGCTCGACTACTGCCCTCTTCTTACTATTTATATTATACTAGTAGGGTCATATACTGTGCATCACTCTTTCTTTCCTTATTATTTCCATGGTATATTCCTTGTCCATCATTATAGGGTCCATTTCTTACTTCTTCTAGCCTTTGTCCAGAGCCCTCTCCATATCTCATATCTTCCTTAGTGCTTCCCCCATCTACCCCATGCACACAGAGTGACTTGGCTGTCTGATTCCATGGTCATCATGCCTTTATCATGAAATAATATTTTGATCGATGTGTAAAGATACCTAATGTACCTCCCTCTTGGTCCCTTCAAGAAATCCTTTTCTGCAACAGTATATGACTTTGCTGTATCGACTGGAAATTAAGTAATAAACCTTACAGTAATACTGTCTAACCAAAAATCTACTAAACACATGATTTTATTATTAACCCCTTCCAACCACGTGATGTTCTTAGTAGTCCACTTTAATGGCCTTATCCTATTAGTCAGATGAGTATCCTTCAACCTCAATATTCACTGTTGTAATAACTATGGAAAATAAGAGAAATATGCCTCATGAAAATAAGTAAACACATACCTCTGCAGATACTAGCGCGGTGTGTAATTGGATATTCTATTATCTTTTTGCGTGAACTTGAGCTTCTTTGTCTCCAACCATCTTTAAATCTCTTACTTCGTAGGATTTCATGGCCTAAAAATCCCCTTTTAGCACTACATTCTCTTCATGAAACCCATTCTAGGATGTTCTTCTAAGTTCCAGCAGACAACAGAACCATTTGTTGGATGTATGGGTTGATCCAGGTTCTACCTTAGTTCTCCAACAAAACCCTATTCACCATCGACCCTTCTGGTAAACCAAAAGGCTACACCACACACAAAGTGCACAACGCAGTCTCACCTGAGATAGATTATGGGTGATTGCAGGATGCATATATCTGCAATCATGGAAGAGATTGGGGATGTTACTTTTACTTCTAATTTAACATGCATTTAACCATAACATTCATTATATCTACTATTTTATCCATTCAATAACATTCATTCTGCATGGTTATTCTAGTGTGTGTTATCAATAAAATCTAACAGATGCATTCATCTATCCATTCATTCATCATTAAACATATAAAATCAACACATCACACATATAGACACCATTTTTACCGTGGTTCACCCCCCTAGGCTACGTCCACAAAGATCTTCTGCTTCTTATTATTATTCTTCATAAAAAAAGGTCCTGCACTGTGCACATTACATCATGGGTTTATAATGGTGCATGAGGCTGACCAACGTCACACCAAGCTTCACAACTTGTGACCCGACCCTCAATTATACTTCACGATTCTCCAAAACTAATACAAATCGAGCTCCACAACTCTTAGCCAAAACCTAACACTGCGACTCAAGACTCAAAAGTTCTCCAAAATTGGTTCTTCACACCCGAGCTCTAACATAATATAAGATATGATATGATATCTCTATATACCTCATACATCCTCTATTTATATTACAAAATGGGTAAAAAACCCTTACATTATGACTCAAAACCCTAATTCTAAATGGACTCCACTTGTCCACTTTCTAATTGCCTTCTACACGGTTGGTCTTCGATCCAACCATTCCTTGTGTTGATCTTCATTAATTCCTAGCGTGCTACTTCCGTTTCCCTTTGTCATGTTTCTTTTCCTTCTTTCTTGGTGAATACTGCTTCCTTGGTCCATTCCTGGACTAAACCCCAAAATTTCCTGCTCCAACAGGAAGAGTGCATGAAAAGATGGGAGAAAATAAACGAAGAAATGAGAAATGTCCATCTACCAAAATTTGGCCAACCTAAGGATTTCACAGAATTGCATGCTATACTCTGGAAACACACTGAAATAGATCATGTGTTTGAAGTAGATATCTCTATGATATCAACCCTTGTCCCAGGACATATGATGAAGTTCATGAATCCCCCGATCATAAAATCAGAGATTTGTAGTGACTAAGGGAAAAGCTTGACAAATAAAAGAAACATGTGGTGCAGATGAAAGAGGTTCTGAATGCACCAATGGACCAACAAAAGTTTCCTTATGCCAACACATGTGAAGAGCTCTTTCTCCAATGGTCTAAATATGAGAGGGATAATTCGCTATAGTAGAATATCAAGACAACTTGAGATAACAAGAGAGGGACACATGGATTAAGTCCACTTTGCTTTTGTTTACTTTATAAGACTCAATGTAGTAGCTGGTTTTAGTAGATTTACTTTTATAAATAATAACATCGACCATGCACAAAGGGCGACAATTTTTCATAGAAAAGAGGATTTTACTTTTTGTAAGGGAAATATTTTCAGGGGCAAATATTATTGAATTTAGAAGTTCTTCTTAGAACTAGAAGAAAGTTTTCATCGAAATCATGAATGTGATTGAACCTATGGATTGTTTCCATTCTCAAATCTACATTTGTCATTGTATTGAATAAGATCTGTTATAATATTTCTTGATTTATCTTATAATACTTAGAGTTCTTTATTTCAATTTTATGAAAAAGAAAAATAAATAATGTTTAACATGTGATGTGCGGCAAAGTGTAATGAGATTATTTTCTAGCCTCTATTTATTACATGAGTACTCTTTCTCCATATTTCTTCTCTCAAATGATATCTAATGTTCTGGTAAAGTAATGGTATTATTTCCAATCTGAACCTAACACAACTATTATTTTTATACCTGGGAATAAAGTTTATCCCAAGGCCTAATCTTCTCCCAGATAGATTGTTTGTTTGTCTATCAATACATTATAAGAAAATTGTCAACTCAAAAAGTAAAGAGAACTTATTCAAGAAGGAGGAAAACACTTGAAAATAGTACATAGATATACCACTGTTAAATCCCATCGAAACCTGTCAGATCAGTGATCTAGAGAATTGTGCTACCATCAAACGATGAAGATTCTAATTGGGCCTCATCGGAGAGCACAATTCCTACTGTTGAGTCAAAGGGAATTTATATTGAAAAATATACCTCATACATCCTCTATTTATATTACAAAATGGGTAAAAACCATTACATTATGACTCAAAACCCTAATTCTAAGTGGACTCCACTTTTCCACTTTCTAATTTTCTTTCGCACAATTGGTATTTGATCCAACCATTCCTTGCGCCGATCTTCCTTAATTCCTGGCGCGTTGCTTCCTTTTCCCTTTGTCGTACTTCTTTTCCTTCTTTCTTGGTTCACACTACTTAGTCCATTCCTTATCTCTTGTCCTCGTTTACTGCACTAAACCCCAAAATTTCATGCTCCAACAATAAAATTGCATGAAAAACTAGGAGAAAATAAACAAAGAAATGAGAAATGTCCATCTACCGAAATTCGGTCAACTTGAGGATTTCACAGACTTGTGTGAAATACTATGGAAACACACTGAATTAGATCATGTTTCTGAAGTAGATATCTCTATGACATCAACCCTTGTCCCAGGACAAATGAATAAGTTCATGAAGCCCCTAATCATAACATTGAAGATTTTGCAGTGACTAAGTGCGAAGATGGACAAATACAAGAAACATGTGGTGGAGAGGAAAGAGGTTCTCAGTGCACCAATGGACCAACACAGGTTTCCTTATGCCAACACATGCGAAGAACTCTTTCTCCAGTGGTTTGAACATGAGAGGGATAATTCTTTGCTGTAGAATATCAAGACAACTCAAGATAACAGGAGAGGGACACATGGATTAAGTCCACTTTGCTTTTGTTTACTTGATAAGACCCAATGTAGTAGCTATTTTTACTAAATTTAATTTTATAAATAAAAACATCAGCCATGCACAAAGGGCGATGGTTTTTTCATAGAAAAGAGGATTTTACTTTTTGTAAGGGAAATATTTTCTCGGGAAAATATTATTGAATTTAGAAGTTCTGTGTAGAACCAGAAGAAATGTTTCATCGAAATCATGAATGTGATTGAACCTGTGGATTGTTTCCATTCTCAAATCTACATTTGTTGTTGTATTGAGTAATATTTGTTATAATATTTCTTGATTTATCTTATAATACTTACATTTATTTATTTCAAATTGATGAAAAGGAAAATCAATAATGTTTAACATGTGATGTGCGACAAGGTGTAATGAAATTATTTTCTATCCTCTGTTTATTGCATGCATACACTTTCTCCATATTTCTTCTCTCAAATGATATCTATCATTTTGGTAAAGTAATGGTATTATTTCCAATCTAAACCCAACACAAGTAAAGTAATGGTATTATTTCCAATCTAAACCCAACACAATTATTATACTGCACACCAAACAAAGTTTATCCCACAATGTTTGTCTTTCCTCTGATAGATCGCTTGTTTGTCCTATTAAATACATTATAAGAAAATTGTCAACAAAAAAAATAAAGAGAACTCATCTAAGAAGGAGGAAAAACATTTGAAAATAGGCACAATACCTATTTTCAAATCCCACCGAACCCCGCTATATCAATGATTTGGAGAATTGTGCTACCATCAAACGATGAAGAGTCTAATTGGGCCTCATCAAAGAACACAATTCCTATTGTTGAGTCAAAGGAATTTGGACCCCTCAGCACATCCTTTATAAATAGTTTAATTCACCAAGAGAGCCCCAAATATTAATTCTCTTCACCATACCACCCTTGGAAAGGTTACGAAGGGAAAGTATACAACCAACAAAAATAACCCACGAAGAAGGTAAACTCAACAAACTTCTTAATTCACATTTTAGTTAATCTCAAATGGAAATATGGTTCAAGGTAAGCACATAGATTTTTAGTAAAGTTATCTATTACAGTACCTTTCAACTCATGTTGAATGAGTTGATCAATTTACTTCCCACCTATTTTCCATTAGAAAGTGTTGATTGTGGTAAATCCAAATTGACAAAATTTAAGGAGATTACATTAAAAACCTTGAAAGAGGCAGTGGTTGACAAATAAAGTATGGGGAGAATAACTAAATAACTTTCATTAACATTTTAAAATATTTGAAAAGTTTCATATGCAGCATAATTAAAATATTTGAAAAGTTTCATATGCAACATAATTTAAAGAGTGAAAAGTAACTTTAACAAAGAGATTTCAAGGATAATGAATGATACAAACACAAATTAATGTATAACATTCAAATTAAATATTCTTCTACCCAAAATTCTTTACCATGCACCATAAAGAGTGAAAAGGAGATCAGAAGGATTAATATTATTATACATTCTTAATCAAAAAGTGAAAAATAGATAAGGAATAAGATTATTATACATTCTTAGTCAATAGTCACAATATATAAGCCTCCTTAAAGTATCAAATCGATAACCTATCAAAATTGACCATTTAACCTCAAATGTTGCTAACCTTTAAAACTTTTTATAGAAATTTTTTTAGTTGGGCTACTTAAGCTTAACTTAGCATATGAAAATAGGAACAAATGGGTGAAAGAAGAGGGAGATAGCAAGAACCAATCATCTTCTAATTACACAATAACACACATGAAATAGAAATTATAGTAAGATGAGTAAAAGAGGGGATCTATTTTTTATATCAACCTTATGGAATTAGGAAACTTAAACATATTTACCAAGTGAATTTGTTGTGGCCACCTTTTTCCAAAGGACTTGAAGTTGCAAAATTCTAAGTAAACAAAGAGAAATATGAGGATGGTCCATAGAGCCAAGACCCTCTATGAATTTTCCTTAATGGTGTAGAGCTCTATTTCATGATAAATGGATGATGAAGGTTAGACAAGAAATAAGAATGTTCACTAAATCAATTGAAAGTATTGGTGTTTTCTTTGTCACTACCACCTATCTCGCTATTTCTAAATCCTTTGGTATAGTTGATATTGAGTACCCTAGACCTATTGATTTGAAAATAATTCTAAGAAGTGGGATATCTATCCATCCACACTGAGTGGGTTATAATTGTTTGAATCTAGATCCTTCTAAAATCCTTTATAATGTCCTTAATGACTTATAAATTATAGAATATATGGAATTTTCATTTGGATGCTCACATATACTTACTTACTAGGTAGTGCACTATGTGGTTCACCCCTATGATGGATTAATACATGAAACACCCTATGATGATATGATACCTACGAACTATTTCTCTAATGTGATGGGCATTTTCAACTAGTTCCTCTCATGTTTTCTTGTATATGGGATCTTTCACAAATATCTAGAGCTTAGGTAGGGTCCTTATATGCTTTCTATCCCTTGGTCTCTAGCCCTTAGTTAACGAGTTGGTCCATTTTGACCCTTGGCGCACTCACTTGGGGTAATTATTAACTCTATAGTTTTAGTAAGGGGACACAAACCCCCTACTAGGTCCATGATTACTTATGACACCTCATTTCAGGCCCATGGTAGCCTAATTCCATTTGGACTTGCAAATTATGAGGTCAAAGTGAGTTAAACCTCATTAACCCTTCTTGATCTCTAAATGGGAAGAATACCAAGGGTTCCTTGGAGGTGTCACCTCTGTAATCCATGAAACACATAACAAAGGGTAATTTTAGGGATAAAAATCTATGGCATGGTCTTAACAAACACATGACATCAAGTTAATAGGCATGGTATGACTATTCTATATGACTTGGTTCCTCCAAAATCCAACCTAATGTACACCTATGATTAGAGATTGTTCCATTTCCTATATATATCCTTAAATTCCTATTTGTAAGGCCTCTTCAACTATGTGTGTGTGTGTGTGTGTTGGATATCGAGGCATGTCTTCTCTTGAAAGAAGTTAGAGTTGAGTGTATAGGTCAATTTGGGACTTATATCACTTTTGGATGATTTTTACAACTCTTTAGTTTATCCCAAAGAGCTTCATCATCAACAATAGTGAATTCAAGATGAGTTTTTTCCATTCTTCTCTTTACATCTCTAGCATTAGGGTTTATAGCTCACTAAATTAATTGATTCTTAGTTAACCCTAATTGTTTGGTTTTATTTCCTTTAATAATTATCTAGAACAAAATAATCTAGAACCTAAGTGAATTACCCTAATCATCTAAAACCATAGGTTAATATTAACAATACCTCAAGATCCTAATTATCCTAGTGGCCTTCCCTTTCCTTTTCATCACGTCTTGTCATACCCTAGGGTTTCTTGGTTTGGCCCTAAAACTAAGTGGAAATTCCACTCTCCTATTTTTTCCTTATGCTAGTGTGTGTGTGTGCTTGGGTGGAATTCCATCCATACCTTCACATTGCATGTGCTATCATGAATTTTTTCATTCAATACATTTTGGAGACTGATTCACTAGGAAGTTCTTGTCAATCTTTCCCTCTTTCAAATGAAGTTTCTCACCTCCCTTCTCTCTTCCCTATTTTCCGTTATTCTTAATATTATGGAATCCTCTTCATTTCCTCCCACTAGATCCTTTTTCCCTAAATCTGTGTATATTAGGGTTAAATATCTCTATCCTCAAAACATGTCTAATGTATTTCAACTCACCCAGTTGAGTATTCTTAGCATGCTTCCTAATAGCCTCCCAATTAATCATGCACCAATTCCAAGCTAGCCTTGTAACATAGGTTGACCAACCATGTTCTATGTAAACCAAGTTAAATATGGAGGATATTCACCACTTCTTCCCAACATTGCAACATTTTTTACTTCTAACCAAGTGTGATAGAGTACAACATATAACTGATTTCAACAAGAATTCATATCCTCTTGAGACCTCACCATCGTGTGATTCTTGGCCATATTGTGGCTCCATGAAGTACTTTGTGATGATTTTTTGAAGATATCTAGTGATTTCTTCCATGTTACATATAATCGAATTGTGAAGATCATCTCCAACCCCTACATGCATTAAATGAATCTACAACACACAATCAATTGGAATAAATAGTGGACAAATTTGTTATTGGTCATAATGCACCTGTCAACAATGTTGGGGATGATGTAAAATTGGGTGAGATGCAAGACATTCTAAAATTCCAACTGCCACCACAAGGACCATTTTCAGTCTATCAATGAAGTGGTTCCATGTTGGGTACACATAGTCAATTTTCTAATAACATTGTTGTGATGATGACCTTTTAATAGTATACTCTTGTCTCCATTTTTAAGAGTCAAAATCCACCTTTTTGTTTTAATCTACCATTGTCTCCCTTAATATTCTAAAGAGTTTTTTAGAAGCAAAGTGAAAAGGAGTGGCACTGTGAAATTTTGGGCATAATGTGTTGACGTTTTGCAAATTCAGGCAATAATTATCCACAAGAAAAGAAGACCCATATACACCATTACAAAATCCCCAGGAAGAAATTGAATACCCAGGAAGAGAATTCAGCCCCACCAGTAAAAGACAAAAATTAATAAAGTAATTTGAATACCTAGAATAAGAAGTCAACCCCAGATAGGTGCCCATATTAATATATGATCCAGATTATTTTAGGAATGATATGAAGTAAATGATATAACAAATATATAACAAAGAACTACACAAAGATATGACAAGGAAAACACTAATACAATAATCTTAGATTCTATTAATCACTATCTGAAATACAAAAGATTGTAAAATGCAAAAGCACACAAGTTAGCTAGAATGGTGGTAGCTTATCTCCGAGAAGAGACATGTCAGATACACTCATTAACAAAACTATGGTTACAATGAGGGTCCTAAGGCATTTTTAACATAAATAATAAATTATAAAACCCTAAACATAAAAAACCTAACCCTAGGAGATGAAGCGCCAAAAGTCATGTGGGCCTCGATAGGGTAAGTTGGTACATCAACTTCCTAGGGTAGTAACTTTTGCATATGATCTCTATTTTTGGTGCACAATAGCTCGTTGGAAATAAATATTTGAGGAATACACATTTTTCCGTCACACTTTAACTAAACTCTATAGTGTGATTGTGTCTAGCCTAAAAAATGTTGTTTAGGGCCTCAAAACGACCCTAGAAGTTTAGGACCCAAAAAACTAGGAAAAAACTGCCAAAATGGAAATTAGTCTTTGAGGCAATGGAATAGGTGGGTGGACACCGATATCCACCTAGATTATTCCTCCCCTCTTAGGAATAAATGGTCTCCATTGTGTCAAGTGGTTGCATTAGATGAGGAAATTTTTGCCGAACTTTACTCTTGATGAGGCACTTTCCTTGATGAAGAAACTGCCTTGCTTTCACAACTCGATAGAGTTTGATAGTATGCTGGTGGGTGTCCTTTGTCTTGGTGTCCATGATCCAATAAAATTTATGCTGTTCAATGTAGGAAGGATTGAGTTATGTAGGGGCCAACTGCTTGACCACATCCAAAGTTTCCAGGAGAGGTGGAAAATATGGTCGGAGTAGTTTTGAATTAAACACTGGGTGCAATCCAAGGAAAGGATGAATACTTAATTCAAAATAATTCTCACCCACAACCTTATTGATGGTGCAAGTCTTGTATCAAATTGGGTGCTTCTTCTGATGGGGTCCTGTGAGATGCTCTTTCTACAAATGAAACCAAACCTTATCTCCCACCTAAAGTTTGTGAGGTACCTAATGTTGATCATGGCACTGCTTGTACTTGGCATTGGATTTCTACAAGATATCATGACCTTGTTGTTGGATGTGTTGGATATGCTCAACAAATTTGGCTACCCGATCAACCTCTTTCTGAAAATGGGAGGACTCTTCCTATGCAACTGCAAGGGGCAAAGCTATGTCAATGGGGGCCAATGGTTGGAACCCCAAGAACATCTGAAAAGGGTTGTGTCCAATAGAGATGTGGAGGTATCCGTTGTAGCTATGTTGAACATAAGGAAGGATTTCATCCCATGTACATGGATTTTTGGAATTATACATTCACAGAATATGGAAAATCATCCTATTGACTACCTCTGTTTGTCCATCAGTCTGTGGATGGAATGCTGTCAATTTGGTGAGCTTGGTGTCCATTATCGACCATAGAATGGACCAAAAGGTGCTAAGGAATGTTATATATTGATTGGAGATAATAGTTTATGGTATCCCAAAATGAACCCAAACACATGTGAAGAAGAGCTTGGAGGTGGCCTCGACTATGATGCTCTTCTTGCAGAGTGCCAAAATTTCCATCTTAGAGAATCAATCGATGACTATGAGGACAAAATAATTCCCATGCTTGGTTGAAGGAAGAATGGACATTTAGTACATGGATATGGAATCCCAAGGCCTATCCAGAGTAGGAAGAGGGGTGTATAGTCTCTCTTTCTTGATTGTGGGCTTGGAAATTACATAGGTGGTGCAGGATCTGATGTACTTGCAAACATATTTTTGAAGCTTCGACCAATAAAAATAATTTTGAAATACTGCCATTGTCTTTTATACACCAAAATGTCCCACTTCCCAGTTGTAATGAGCTTCCTAGATCAAATTTTCACACTCACTTGAAGGAACACATAGGTGGCTTAGATGGCATAATAATCCATCCCCGAGATGAAAGTTGGGAACTATTTTTCCTGTGCTCAATGTTTGATGGGTAGTAATGAAGTTAGAGTCATTATTGTATAATTGTTTCCATACAGATGTCTTATGTCCAGAGGAGTTGAGAATTTTGGTTAGTGCTGCCATTGGGGGCCGACTAAGGAAATCTGCAACATGGTTGGTGCTACCCTTCTTGTACTTGATATTCAAATGGAATTTTTGCAGGTACATGGACCACTTATGATGTTGATCATTTTGTAACTTTCCTTGTGTTAACATGAATTCTAGAGGCCTTTGATCAATGTGGATGATCGTTTCCTTCCCCAAATAATGTAAAGCTTCCAGCATTGACATCTTTGCACAATGGAGTACATCTCTTTTCATAGGTGGGATATATATGAAAAGCATAAGACATCGTTTCACTGTGATAGGCCTACCAAATTCATTTTAGTGCATGCAATGCAGACATCGAAGCATCTATCTCAATCCTCAGCGGTTGTTGTGGGTATGACCTTAATGAGGGCCCGGTCTTTGAGAGTAGAAATGGGATTGCAGATCCTCAAATTCTTTCTGCTGGGGCGAAGACCAAAAAACATTGTTCATTGTTCCATATTTGATCACTTGAATTAGGGACCAAGTGATATGAGACAACACAAACCGCCGGTAGAATTTAGAAAGGCCAATAAAGTTGTGGATCTCGGTCATTGTCTTTGGGGCCGACCAATCATGAATTAATTGTATCTTGTCTAGATCCACATGCATGCCCTTTTCATCCATGATGTATCCAAAATATTGGATTGTTTGCATCATAGAGGAACACTTCCAAAAATATTGGATTGTTTGCATGCCGAAGGAACACTTCTCCAAATTGGCATATAACTTGTGTTGTCACAGGGTCCCCAATACCTGCTGAATATGCCCCAAATGGTCCTCCCAAGTTTTTCTGAATATGAGGAGGTCATCCAAATATACAACCACAAAGGATTTTGTGAATGGTCGTAATATATCATCCATCATCTGCATGAATGTGTCTGGGGCATTAGTCAAGCCGAAAGACATGAACAACCACTCAAATAGGCCTTCTTTGGACTTGAAGGCTATATTCCACACATTAGTTTTCTTAATTGACACCTGCCGGTAACCTGATTTAGATCGATTTTATTGAAAATTTTGGCTCCCTTCGGGGAATTGGGTACTAGTTCTTGACTGTGATCTTGTTTAGGGCTCTGTAATCAACACAAAGTCACCATGTCCCATCCTTCTTCTATACTAGAAAAATTGGGCTCTTGCAAGGTGAGGATATTGGTCTGATGTGGCCCTTGGTGTTTGATTTCTCAATTCTATAGAACACAATGCTTGTATACAAGGCTGTTAGGAAGAGGAGAACCAGGTGTCATATCAATTGAGTTCTTTACCTGACAATTCATAGGCACCCCAACAGGCGAGGCGAATATGTCTTTGTACTCCTCAACTATTCCATCCACTTATTGTTGTTGGGTAGAGAGACCTTGTGCAAAGGTTTTAGAAGTTGCAGTGACCTTCCATTCACCTTCTGATTGGATCATACAAAGGAAAACTATCTCAGTATGAGAAACCACCTTTCTTCACTACCTCACATAGATCAAAGAGACTGCACTATTTGGGACTGCCTCAGGTACCCTGTAGAATTGATTTCCCAAAGTAATAATGACACTATGAGGCCTAGATTCATAAATAACATGATGCTTCCACATATATGGTTGTCTTAGCAAAACATCACAAACTTCAAGTATGGAAACATCACACAATACCTCGTCTTTGAAGGGTTTGATGCCGTAGTGCATGCGACATTGTTGGATGACATGGATGTCCTGTCCTTGGCTGATCCAACCAATGGTGTATGGTTGAGGATGATGCATCATTTTCAATTTAAACCTATTGACAACCTCTACTGAAATCAAGTTCTTCTGGATACCGCTTTCAACAATGAAATGGAGTGGGGTTGATGCATATCATCCTCCAAATTCCACATATGAATGAGCCTATATGTCAATTCCATGTGCACTATTCCAATTTTCTTTGTAATCTGTCACACTTTCCCTGTCTCAATTATTTAATAAGAGATTTCACAATCAATTGGATGAAGGTTACAAAGTAGCTCGAACAATACAAATCTTAGTGAGGAGTGAATTTCTTAGGGTTTTTTTTTATTAATTTTATTTTTCTTCCGGAGTTTGGGTTTGTCCATGTAATAATGGTAGGACTATGTTCCCTGAGCCTAAGGGGAGTTTTTCATTTCTTGCATGTAATTTTTTGTTTTTGTGATGGTACTTGTTTTGATGAATAAATCAAATTATTTTTCTTGAGCATGTTTATCTTACTTTCTGTGATTCTGAGTTATATATTCTGCCCATTTTCTATTTCAATTCTGTGGTTGAGTATAGAGATCTCTTGCAGCTGAGTGTCTGCATCAGATTGGTATCAAAAAAACCCAAAATGGATGAAAGAGGAATCCTCCTGAACTGGGGAAGAAGAGGCAGGACAAATTCTAGGTGAAGACAAGATCTATAGGAAGAAATGTTACTAATATTGGAGGCCACTGAGTCTAGGTTTCCTCATGAATATTCTGAGGAAGATTCAGTAGTTCAAAGGGGCTGAATCAGAGCCATAGATACAATAGGGAGGCTTATTGAAGCTATAACCAGGCATGGAACCATATTTAAGGTTGAAATACCTGACTACAAAGGTGAAATAAATCCCAAATTATTTCAATATTGGATTCAATAGCTAGAGAAGTACTTTGATATGGAAGGGATTGAAGAAGATGATCCACGAAGGGTCAAAATTGCAGCTTCGAAAATGAAGGCCCATGCAACTCTGTGGTGGGAGAACCTCCATAATGATAGGGAAAACAAGGGAAGGACAATATCAGAATGTGGAAAAATATATTAAAGCATCTTAAGATGAATTTTATACCCTCAGATTATCGACAATTGTTTTTTAGGGAGTATCAAAATCTAAGAAAAAAGGAGTTATCCGTACCTTCTTTCAATGAATAATTCTTAAGGATGCAAATTAGGACTAGTAATCTGGATTATTTTCGGAACGAAATGAAGCAGATAAATTACAATGAAATACTCATGAAAATTGCCAGAAACAGAGAAATACAACAATACTTGATTTCTATTAATGAAATAATTATAAAGAGACTGTAAAAATACAAAGTGCAATACTCGTTAGAACGGTGGAAACTTTATCAATGATAAGAGATGTGATGGCTATTCTCATTCGCAAAAACATGATTACAATGAGGCTCTGGAGGCATTTTTATGATAAACATGAATGCCAAAACCCTAGACATCCAAAAATCTAACCCTAGGAGATGAAACACCAAAAGTCATGTGGGCCCTGTTTGGGTAAGTTAGTACATTAACTTCCCGGAGTCGTAAATTTTGCATATGATCTTTGTTTTAGGTGTGGGTTAGTCCATTGGAAAGCTCTTTTCAAGAACTACACATTATGCCATCAAACTCTAACTCTATCTATAGTTTGACTGTGGAACGCCAAAAAAACACT
This sequence comes from Picea sitchensis, assembly GCA_010110895.2. Taxonomy (NCBI): domain Eukaryota; kingdom Viridiplantae; phylum Streptophyta; class Pinopsida; order Pinales; family Pinaceae; genus Picea; species Picea sitchensis. The sequence goes on along the minus strand of SNQJ01S0007843.1, from coordinate 30,366 downwards.
ATTTAGGGCCCCAAAACGACCTTGGAAGTATAGAAAGATGTGTTGACATGAAAAAATACAAAATAATCTAGTTGGATTAGGTGGGAGGTCACCAATATCCATCTGGAATATGTGGAGGGCTTCAAACAACCCCAAAAGTGTAGAACCCACAATTAAAAATAAGTACATAAGAACGTGTTGAACTAAAATTTGACAAGAGGAACTAGTTGGAATAGGTGGGTGGCCACCAATATCTACTTGGATTAGTCATCCCCCCTTAGGAAGAAATGGTATCCATTGCATTGAGTTCCCAGGGAAGAGGGGAAAGAATTTTATGAAGATGAATCTTGTTGAGCTACGTGCCTTGTTGGAGAAGTTGCGCTGCTTGGCCTGTAGAAGTCTGTCACGAACCT
>SNQJ01S0007843.1:14984-29373 GCA_010110895.2 Picea sitchensis | reverse complement strand
CCACATATGTGAATGGAAGAGACCCTCCCCTTCTTCAGGATCTACTAGTTATTTTGGTTGAATTGTTGTGGTCACGATAATAGCAGTGAGGTCTGCTTCGATGATCTATCTGTTTTCAATATTTTTTGGATTAGATTCTGAATTAGAGTTTAGCTCCTTATCTTTGACCTTGTCCACCAATGAATTTTTTGAGTGACATTCATCGGTGTTGTGCCAGGGGATTTTATGGAATTCACACCACTTCCCAGTGTCATTCTTCGTCTTTCCTTTACCCTTCTTGTCTTATGTCTTGGACTGGTTGTCTAGAAGCTGTTGGTTAGGGACATATTTACCATGCATTGGTTGTTTCATATTTGCAGACCCAAATTCCCATTTGTTCTAGTGCCTAAATTTCTGCTCGATTTTGATAGTATATCGATAGGCAACTCCTAATGATGAGATGTTTAGGAAATCCATTTCGGTTTGGATGTACCTATGTAGAGCCCCACGATATTGCAGAACCAGATGCCACTCAGAGTCTTTGATACCCATATTGGTTCACAAGGTATAGAAAGTATTTATGAACTCTGACATTTTTTGTCTCTTCTCTTGCTACAGTTTGGTCCATCTCATGTACTGGTGTTCATAGTTATCACCAAGATAGTATTGTTCTTTGAATGCATCCACAAAAAAATCCCAAGTGGGCTTGGCCCCATATATTCCATATTACTCTATGTAAATTTTCTCCCAGTAAGTTTCCCACCAATGTTTGACATGGGGGAGAGCCTTGAGGAGTGTGAAGGTGATCTTTTCTCTGTCAGAAAATTTTTGAATAGAGAAATAACCTTCTAATAGATTTAACCATTTTTCTAGGGCATATGCATCTATTTGACATTCAAATATGGGAAGATCAAAATTAAATTGTATCTTGAAGGGAGAGGTTCCTCCAAAATGGCCACTCGATGAAGATGTTCCTGTTGCTATCGGCAGGTGTTGAAGGATGTGTGAAAAATTCTCCATCATTTCATCCCTTTTTCGCGCGAGAGCTTGCTCAAACAACAGGTTAATAATTTTTTTTTCTCCACCATTTTTTTTTCTATCGCCATTGAGGGTTTCTTGGGCATGCGAGAGTGACTTCCCTCAAGAGACAGAAGCTCGAGACCCAACTAGATATACTCGGACCTCGTCAGGGACATGCGATGATAAATGATCAAGAGCAGCTCGCTCTGATACCACTGATCCTGATTATTTTTGGAACAAAATGAAGTAGATAAATTACAATGAAATACTCATGAAAATTTCAAGAAACAAAGAAATACAACAATAATTGATTTCTATTAATGAAATAATTGTAAAGAGACTGTAAAAATATATAGTGCAAGACTCATTCGAATGGTGGCAGCTTTATCTCTGAGAAGAGATGTGACGACTATGCTCATTCACAAAAATATGATTACAATGAGGCTTTGAAGGCCTTTTTATGATAAAAATGAATGCCAAAACCCTAGACATCCAAAAACCTAACCCTAGGAGATGAAATGCCAAAAGTCATGTGGGCCCCGTTTGGGTAACTTAGTACATTAATTTCTCGGGGTTGTAACTTTTGCATACGATATCTATTTTAGGCACATGATATCCCGTTGGAAATTTCTTTTAGAGGACTATGCATTATGCCATCAAATTTTGACTCCATCTATATTTTTACAGTGGCATGCCGAAAAACCACTATTTAGGGCCCCAAAACGGCCTTGGAAGTACAAAAATATGTGCTGACATGAAAACATATAAAATAAGACAATTGGATTAGGTGGGAGGCCACCAGTATCCACCTGGAATATGTGTAGGGCTTTAGAAAACCCCAGAAGTGTAGAACCCACAATTAGAAATAAGTACAGAAAAATGTGATGAACTAAGAACTAACAAGAGGAGCAAGTTGGAATAGGTGGGTGGCCACCAATATCCACCTGGATCAATTAGATTGCAAGAGGATGATGAAAACATGGTGGAAATATATGTCAATTTCCTTATATTTCAGCTCCAAGATGAGTTGGCCCTGATCAAAATGAACTTTGTGGATGTAGCATATGAACTAGCCTTGAAAGAATAAGTGAAATTAAATAGGCGAGGAAAATTAGTGATCAAATGAGGTGAGGAATTTATTCCAAATCAATGAATGAAGAAGAACCTATGGACAATATTAAGGAAGACTTCCAAGGTAGGGGAACCTTCAGAAGTAGGGGGCAAGGGAGATCCTTTTCTGGCATTTGGAATCCATTGAAGTTCTTTATTTGTGGTGAACCCCATAAGGATACAAAATTCCCTCAAAATACCAAAAGGGTGATGGTGGCTCAAGAAGGAGAAGAGCTCTTGATGGAATAAATTGAAGTGGAGAGAAGAGAGTATATGATGTTGAGGAGGACCTTGACATTTGGGAACAAATCATCCCTAGAAGCAGACTAGAAGCGGAAGAGCATTTTTTAGACAAGATGCAAGTGCAAAATGGTTCAAAAATTACAAGTTACATGTATTCTGAAACTACACCCCTATAACATTTCTTGGTTGAAAAAGGATCATAGTGTACTTGTGAATAAATATTGCTTTGTTGACTTCAAAATTGGCCCTTATGAAGATAAAGTGTTATGTGACATGGTGCCCATGGATGCTTTCCATATATTATTGGGTAGACCTTGGAAATATGACAAGAATGTGGTTCACCATGGAAAATAAAACACCTCTATGATACAACATGAGGGGAAACACCATATCTTAAATCCTTTTAAAGATGAAGAAGAAACTGAATTGACATCTCTATCCTTGACTACAATGGGATGTAAGAATTTTTCCAAGGAAACCAAGGATGGGTTTTTCTATCCGTTGTACCCTTGAGATAAAGGTAAATTATGTCCACAAACAATCCCATTAAAGGTGTAGAAATTACTTCAAGAGTATCCAGATTTGACACCACCTGATCTACTGGCTAGTTTTCCTCCTTCTAGGGGAATTACCCATCAAATAAATTTGGTTCTTGGTGCCAAACTTCCAAATCAAGATGCTTATAGGATGACTCCCCTAGAACATGAGGAAATGAGGAGGAAAATTATAGAATTGTTGGAAAATGGAATTATAAGGAAAAACATGAGCCCATGTGCCACACCTTCCCTAGTCTCTCCCAAGAAGGGAGGAAACACATGGAGGTTATGCATAGATTCTAGAGCCATTAATAAAATCACAATAAAGTATTGTTATCCTCTATCAAGAATGGATGAATTACTAGATTTTATGTTAGGTGCTAAAGTCTTCTCCAAAATTGACCTCATAAGTGGATACCATCAGATTCAGATTCATGAAGGAGATGAGTGGAAGACAACTTTCAAAACCAAGGATGGCTTATTTCAGTGAATGGTGACACCATTTGGTTTATCCAATGATTCGATTACTTTCATGTGAACGATGAATTGAGTATTTAGACTGCACATTGGCAAGTTTATCATAGTCTATTTTGATGATATCTTAATTTTTAGCAGAAATATGGAGGAACATGTAGAAAATTTGAGGAAAGTACTTGAAATAGAGCAGAAAGGTTGTTTATCAACCCTAAAAAGAGTGAATTCTGTAGGCATAAGTTGGTATTTTTGGGTAATGTTATTTCAGCATATGGATTGAGCATGGATCAAGAGAAAATAAAGGCAATCCTTGAGTGGCCTACTCCTCAAAATATCATAGAGAATAAGAGTTTCCATGGGTTGGTAAAATTTTATAAGAGGTTCATCCATAATTTTAGTGGGGTGAGTGCCCCCTTGAATAATTGCAAAAGAGGGAAGCCCTTTACTTGGACAAAGGAAATTGATGTGAGTTTTGAACAACTCAAAATAAGGGTTACAGAAGAGCCCATTCTTACTATACAATATTTTGAGAAACTTTTTACAGTTGAATGTGATGCCTTAGGAATTGCAATCAAAGGAGGGTTGAGCCAAGAAGGTAAACATGTGGCTTTTTTTAGTGATAAATTAAATGAAGCTAAATAGAAGTATAATACTTATGATAAGGGGTTCTATGTAGTGGTACAAACCTTATAATATTGGAGGCATTAACTGTTGCATAAATAATTCAGTTTGGTGATGGATAACCAAGCCTTGAAGTACATAAATTCCCAAAGTAAGTTGTCCTAAAAACACACTAAATGGTATTCATTTATGCAGACCTATAATTTATTTGTACAACATAGGAGTGGTAAGAACAATATGGTGGTTGACGCCTTAAGTAAGACACATCATATGTTGGTAGTGATGAGTAATGCATTGGTTGGATTTGAAGAAATGAAGGAGAATATGCCAATGACCCATATTTTAGCAACAATATTGAAATTTTAGGTGGACAAGATGTAATACCCCTAGGTTGATCCCCATGTGTAAATATCAATGTAACTATAATTTACTTATAAGTTAGTAAGATGAAGTAACAAGTTGTTGATTTGGTTCTGCATGCATTAAGTTAATGCACAAGGATCTCACATCAAAGGAGTGTGCACAGATGTAAAAGGATACAACACGCAATTTAATGTTTGGTGTGCACCTGTTTAAGTACACAATAATGGTGCATTGAAAGTAAAACAACTTAATGAATGCATTGCACGAAGTGTTAAGAGAAGGGATGGAACATAGAAGAAATAGGCACACAACCCTGGAATCAACGTGCATTGGTTTAGTGCGTAGGTTTTTGAAGGGAAGAGAAATATTTTGTATATAATTCATGATGTAACATGCACTTGTGAAAGGGCGTGAGGTTGGTGCACAAAGGAAAGAGTGTGAATAGCTCATAAGTTTTTTGCACAATGGTTTTAAGTGCGCAGACTGTTTATTTTGAGGATGGTGAGCCTATATGTAAAAGGTAAGTACTTCTATACCGAGATGTAAATATAATCAACTATAATTTAATGAAAATACATCCCCGCGACAGACCGACCATGTAAAAGATTTCGGGGGCCTTAAAATCCACTAGCTGAGGTCAAGGGGGCTGGGTTAAAGGGGATTACAGTCTAAAAGGAATATTTTATTAATATTTCTTATAAAGTGTAAAGTAAGGATACAATATTATATCCTAAGTCCCGAGAAAGGGACAACTGGTTAAAAGCATTCTCAACATGACAAGTGTCAAGTTGGGGACATGCTGTGGATAGAAGGCAGTTCTCAACCCAACAGGTGTCAAGTTGGGAACATGCAGTCAAACAATTTAGACTTATTCCATTCTAGAAGTGAATCTTTCATTTAGTTTGGCCATCATATGGGGAAGAGGGATGACTAATCTACCATCGAGGGAATTACTCTGTCATGCCCCAACTGTTCTATAAGTGATCTTGTCGTTGTTTTCATGAGTCGATTATTACTGTTATGAGTATGATGAATATTGTTGTAGATACCTATGTATGATATAAATTGGAGATATTATTTGAAGAGGCGAATTATCAGGCCTATGGGATGCTGGACTGAAGAGGCGGGTTGTCAGGCTCGTGGAAGATTGCATTCTCTCCAGGTGAGAGAATTGTTGGGGATTGTTTCTCGAGGTGTCAAACTGCAGCGACAAGGCTCTGATACTTCATGTATGCCTATTGTTGAAGTTGTGGAAGGGAAGTGGAGAAGCTGAGGGATTGTTGAGAAGAGAAGGGGAACAATTCCTGGGGTGGGACATGCATGTGGGGAATGAGAGACTGTAGGGTGTCAGTGAAAATTGACATCTGTGACAGTCTTTCCTGTAATTGAGGCACCTGTGTATGAGCTACCTATGACCAAGTTCCTGTAGAGTGAGAAACTTTAGTCTGGTTAGGAACCCTTGCCCAAATGGAGTTTAGCCCCATCTCGAGGGTGACCCACTGTTGAGATTTATGAACAATGTGGTCTAAGTCTGGGAAGAACATGAAAGTTCTACCCACAATTGGTATCTTTTATTCAAAATATAAGTGCCAATTGTGTGTTAAATATGTTTTCAATTATATTCATGCAATTTCTATCACGAGTTGATGTTGTTTATATTGTGTTTACGATTATGTCATTAATTGTGTATAAATATTTTTAGAAAATTTACATAATCATGCATTGTAGAGTTTCTATATGTTTCTAATTAATGATAGAGTTATGGCAGAGAAATTTAAGGAAAATTGTTGGTAAATGGTATCATAGCAAGAGAGTTTCAAGTAACATTGCTCAACAGGTGGTTGGGTATGTTACAATATGGTATCATAGCAGATGACTAGAGAAGTTTTTCAAGTAGCATGGCCTAACCTGGGTGGTTGGGTATGTGAAAAATTGGTATCAGAGAAAGAAAGTTTCAAGTGGCTGTTATGATCAAAATACTCAAGATATCATAAAATAATAGAAGTACACGCCAGGTACAAAATGTCAATGTGGAGCACAACTCCGATATAGATAAGTTACATAATAACTCCTTAAAGAATAGGGGAACCCCCTCCAAATAACCAAATACCTTTCATACTTCACAATTCACATCTCAATAATGAATACATGATCTCTTATATATATCTATTCACACTTGCACATGAGGCCCATTTATCACTAGGCTGATCCTATTACATATGTATTTACAAATTACATGTACATTTAGGCCCATATATGCCCCCCCCCTTGTGGCCATATCATATAAATTTATCCATATATATGCCCCCCTTGGGTCATAACAATGTCCTGAGTCATAAAGATGACAATGAGTCATGAACTTGACAATCCAAAGCTTTAAAATAATTCAAAAGAAAATGGATAAGCAGACTGAGTCCATTAGATAAAGAAGCTATAGGTCCCATAATGAGAAGGGAAGTTTAGTGCATAGCAAAAGTACTGATAGAAAATACTATCACTATCCAAGAGATTCCATACGGAGAGTGCACAGTAGTTCAAGTCTTGTTAATAAACCTAAGAAGACTGGGGTGGATGAACTACAGGGATAAACGGAAAAAATCAAGCGTCCTACTTTTTATGGTGAGAATAAGAAGGATGAGGATGCAAAAACTTGGCTGCTAAATATGATACAATATTTCAGTTGCATAATTAATCTTCAATCGCAGAAGGAAGAATTTCTATTTACCATCTCAAGGGAAAATCACCAATGTGGTGGGACCAATATGTGCAAGTACATCACATTGATGAGAAGAAAGTGACTTGGAGAGAATTCAAGCGATATTTTCAAAGGAAATACTTGACTAAGAGGTATTATGACAAGAAAATGAAAGAGTTATTTGAACTCAAGCTCGAGAGTATGACTATAGATGAGTATGAAAGAAGGTTTTTAGAACTACTGAAATATGTTTCCTTCATTAAATATGAGCAAGTTAAGATTCAGATATATTTGAGTGGGATGCCACCATTTATCAATGACAAAATAAAATATGATGATCCCAAAACATTGGAGGAAACTATAAGAAGGGATGAGTGCCTTTATGATCAACAAAAAGGGAAAGCATATTACCAGAAAGCTTGGGAAGACAAGAAGAAATGTAAGATGGAATTGAGAAAGAAGGGGACTAAGCCACCATTCTTTAGAAATAACTATTAGGAACAACCAACTACTAATGCATCCATATTTACAGAGCCATTGGGGAAAAGTTCAATGCAACAATCTATTCAATATTGGGGTTGTAAGGGAGATCACATGTAAAAATATTTCCCACGCAAGAGTGAGAGAGTGAATATTTCTTACAATGCACAACAAGATGAAACAATAGAGGACATGGGTAGAAGTGTACCAAAGATTTATGCAGCCTTGGTCAATAAGAAAGATTAGTTTCAATCACATATGATTTAAGTTGAAGGTAAGATAAATAATCATCCCATTGCTATTTTAATTGATTCAGGAGCTAGTCATAGTTATCTATATCCTAATATTGTGGAAAGGTTTCATTTAATTCCAAGAAGAAAACTTGGAAAACCTTGGATGGTACAACTAGCCACAAGAGCTAAAAGGAATATTAGTGAGATGGTTAAGGCCCGTCCATAAACCTGAATGGATTGAACACCAATGCAGAGTTGAATACCATACCTTTAGGGTTCCTATGATTGTCTAATTGGTATGGATTGGTTGGATAAACATCATTTTTTCCTAAATTGTTATAAAAAATCATTTACTTGCTTGGATGAGGAAGGAAACTTAAGAAAAATATAAGGGATTCCTAGAGTAGTGACTGTCATAGAAGTTTTAGCCTTGCAACTAAATAAGAGTTATAGGAAAGGGTGGAAATTGTTTTTCACGCAGTTGGAAGAGGCACTTAAGGATAAGGTGTCAGACATTAAAGATTGCACAGTCCTGAAATAGTTTGAAGATGTATTCAAGGAGATACCAAGACTGCCACCTAAAAGAGATAATGATTTTTCTATCAATTTTATGCCTGGAGCAACTCTAATATCTAAGACTCCTTACATGATGAGTACACCTGAACTAAAAGAATTGCAAATGCAGCTTGAAGAGATTCTGAAGAAGGGGTATATATGTCCAAGTGTGTCACCTTGGGGTGCCCCAATACTGTTTGTAAATAAAAGGGATGGAAATTTGAGACTTTGTATTGAATTCAGGAAATTGAAAAAAGTAACTGTGAAGAACAAGTATCCTTTGCCAATGATAGATGACCTCTTTGATCAGTTGAAAGATGTAAAAATATTCTCTAAGATTGATCTCAGGTTAGGCTATCATCAAGTAAGAATTAAAGAATAAGACATCAAAAAGACTTCTTTTAGAACAAGGTATGGCCATTATGATTTCACAGTGGTTCCATTTGGGTTAATAAATGCACCAGCTGTTTTCATGTGCCTCATGAATGGTGTATTCCAGAATTACTTGGAAAAGTTTGTCATTGTCTTTTTAGATGAAATTATGATATATTCTAAGTCTGAAGAAGAACTTGAGAAACACTTGAGAATGGTGTTACAAGTTTTAAGGGAGCATCAATTATATGCCAAATTGAGAAAGTGCTCATTCTACCAGAAACAAATACATTACTTGGGCCATATAATCTCTAAGGAGGGAATAACAATAGATCTAGAAAATATATGATCCATTGAAAATTGGTTAGTACCAAGGAGTGTATCTAAAGTAATATCATTCATGGGTATTGTAGGTTATTATAGAAGATCCATTGAGGGATTCTCAAGAATTGCACATCCAATTACTTCTTTGCAGAAGAAAGGTGTGAAGTTTGAGTAGAAAATGGATAGTGAAAGGAGTTTCCAATACTAGAAGCAATTACTAAGAAGAGATCCAACACTGAGGATTGTTGATTAAAATAAATATTTCATAGTATGCATTGATGCATGTAATGAGGGACTTGGTGGAGTCCTTAGTCAGAATGGTTATGTTGTGTGCTACGAATCAAGGAAGTTGAAGGAGCATGAAAGACATTATGAAACTAATGATTTGGAGTTGGAAGCCATAATGCATGCCTTGAATATGTGGAGGAAATACCTCATGGGAAAAATATTTGAATTGAGGACAGGACATAGTGGTCTGAAATATTTGTTTGATCAACCAACTCTGAATTTCAGGCAAAGCAGATGGTTAGACTTCATCAATGAATATGATTTTGATATAAAACACATCGGACGTAAAGAAAACAAAGTGGCTAAAGCAATCAACATGAAGGTTCATGGGATGCATGCTACAACCATTATCATGTGTCAATCCGATTTGAAAGGTAGAATTCTAGAAGTTGCCAAATCAGATCAGAAATAAATGGAGTTAAGGGAAAAAATTCAGCAAGGAAGCTTACAACAGAAAGTTGAAGACTATAAGTTGGAAGAGGATGAAATTCTTCAATTATCGGGAACTAAAGAATATGATATTGGGATAAATTCATAATGTACCTTATGCTAGACACCCAGGTTACCAACAAACTATTGCAGTTGTCAAGAGACAACATTATTGGCTAAGCATGAAGAAGGAAATTGCCAAGTTTATTGACAAATGTTTGGCATGTCAGAAGGTAAATGCTAAGCACATACATCCAACTAGTTTTTTATAGCCATTACCCATTCCATAGTGGAAGTGGGAAGTGGCAATGATGGTTTTTATTACTAAAATACCCATAATTAACAAGCAACATGATTCTATCATGGTTGTGGTGGACAAGCTTACCAAAGATGCCCATTTTATTCCAGTAAAGCTTATTCTCAATGAAGCTAGCATAGCTGATATCTATTTGAGATAAATAGCTTGATTGCATAGAATGCCCAAGACAATTGTGTCTGACAGAGATCCAAAATTTACTTCAAAATTTTGGCAAGGTTTTTTTGATGTATTTGGAACAAATCTTCATTTTAGCACAACTTATCATCCAAAGTCAGATGGAAAGAAAAAAAGGGTGAATCAAGTAATAGAAGATATGTTAAGGATATATGTCATGGTTAAACCGTCCAAATGGAAGGATTTTCTACACTTGGTAGAGTTTGCTTACAATAATTGGTATCAAGCATCCCTGAAGATGAGTCCATTTGAGACACTCTATGGAAGGAAACGTAACATAGAAGTCATCTGGGATAACCTAGCAGACTGCGTAGAAATTGGTATAGAACTACTCAAATAAATGGAAGAGAAGACGATAAAAATTAAGTAGAATTTAAAAACTGTGCAGGATAGGCAGAAGAGTTAGGCTGATAAGGGAAAAAATCACAAGGAATTTAATGTGGGAGATCATGTGTTCCTGAAAGTAAAGGACAACATAAGTTCCCTTAAGTTGGAAAATTGTTCAAATTTGGCAGCATAGTTTTGTGGGCCATTTGAAATCCTAGAAAGGATTGGGCTTGTGGCATATATGCTTTCCTTGCCTGCATCAATGCATATTCATAATGTATTCCATGTGTCCTTGCTTAAAATATATATACTTGATACTAATCATGTTATTGACTGAAATGTGATTCAGGTGGAACAAGAAGGAGGTTTTCAAGTGCATCTGATGTACATATTGCATCAGAAGATCAAGCAGCTCCATAATTGAGCCATAGGGATAATAAAGGTCCAATGGACTTGGTACAAGCCTTAGGATGTGAATTGGGAACATGAGGATGCTATGCGGCTAGAATACCTGCATCTTTTTGATTTGTTTTGAAATTTTGAATGTTCATGTGTATATACTGCACTGAGGATGTTGGAGCCGCCTTTGTTTTTCTAGCCCGTCACAAATTTCATTTTTTAATGCTCGAAATCGAAAGATGGTTTTCGTGTTTTCCGTTTGTGGTTTCAAAATCTCTGAAGCTTTATCTCGCAAACAACGATGATTGTTGTACTCTCGAGGCAAGTCCTACCTTTCGTAAAAATGTTTCCTCTTTTGTTCCACCTCGGGATATCATAGGTCGGATGCTATAAATCACGTAGTTCACACATCCCGAGCAACGAAACGACGAAATAGTTTTAATTTTTCACCCAGGGCAGTAACGGGAGTAAAGTTTTCCTAAACCATGATTAAAACGTCATCGGGTTTTCGCACCTCGACGTTCACCAAATCCAAAAATTTATTTTTGAAGCCCCGATAGCCGAGAACACGAGGTCCTTATTTTAGTAACTCATGTCAAGGTTAAAAGTAAAAGCTAAACCATGGTAAAAGTTCTGTCGACAATTCGCCACTCGGAATTTTCTTTTTTAAAAGTTACACGGTCTAAGACCTGATTCGTGAAATCACGATAAGGATATAAATGTAATTAATTAATCACTTAATCCAAGTTTATATTCCCTTTTTAATTAAGTCGTATTATCGCGATCTCGCGGTTTCCCAGCTCGGCATGCAAACCTCCCGGAAACTTATTTTCGAAGCTCCGAGTCGTGATATGGCGAATATAATCATTATGAAATTAATTGAGCCCCTAATCACGATTACGTTTTTATTAACCCAAATTGATCATCCCAGTATCGAGTGTTAGAGGTTCGAAATGTTAAAGTAAAATCCCCGATACAACGAGTACCAAAATATTGATTAGCGTTGGGTAAAACCGGATTAATGAAGCTAAATCAAGACATATCCTGTGTTTCGATGTTTCCACAATTTACAAGGTAACCTTATTTCTTCCATACGCCAACTGATATTTCAAAACGCCAAAATTTATGGAATTAATTAGGAAATAGGGCAAATCGACGAATAAAGATAGTATTTTTATGGAAAAATTTATTTCTAAAAATGATTTGACAGGCCTGTTCTGAAAGGTACCGAATTTTCAAATATATAAAAGAGTTGTGGTTCATTATAACAAATGCATTTTCATATTACATGGAGAAAATTTTCTCAGTAAGTTAACTTCTGTATGTATACGTATTTTTATCGTAGAAGAGCTAAAGCAGAATCTCCAGGCATGGCCCCACGAAAAACATCCAAGGCTAATGTAGAGGTTTCGGGACAAGGTTCAAAAAAAGTCGTTGATACTTCGCCTCGAAGTATCGACTCAGTCCCGAATTGGTCATTCGTTTCAGATGTTCTGCATGCCGAATTGGTAGATTATTCCGATGAATCCAGTGATAATGAAAAGGATGACATAACCACCAAGTATAAGATCGTCATTCAATCCGGAATGCACAAAGTAGCAGCCATGCCACGATTGCTTCCATATTATGACATGGTCCGATGGGCATTAGACCATGTGGACATACCAACCAGAACCATCATGAATGAGCAGAAAGTCACCATCAGGACTTTCAGGCCGGAACATCTACAAGCCATGTATAAGTTGCCCGCAACATCCGACTATACATATGGCACCGAATTCTTGGACGAGTTCAAAGAGAAGGAATGCATACAGTATGATAAAACCATGTCCATCTTAATAAAAGATTGGGTTTCACACACCGCAAAGTTCAGGGCTGACAACCATGGCATATATTCAATAGCTTCCTTAGAATCGCAGTACAAGTATGTAGCCATGATGACGTTCCGGTTATACGGGAGAGAGGACACCTCACATTTTTTCCTTCCATGGGTGCCTCTAATGTTTCAGGTCGCCGAAGGTAGTTCCTTCGACTGGGAGAAAATGCTGTTCGATAGCTTGACTAGTCGGGTCACAGAGTATCGGGCGCAGAAAGAGAGTGGAAAGGCCTCTTCATTCTTCATGTCTGCATATATTATGGACGCCATTTGTTTTTTGACACCATTTCCCTTAATGAGCTGGAGTTGGACTACAACAGAAGATGAGCCCATACATGTCTATCATTCAAAATTATGGGAAAACAAAGCGACAAATTTCGTATACGAAATCTTCAACTGGGTGATGGTGCCTCTGCATGTCACTATTTTCGGTCACCCGCCACCCAAGATCTCGGACAGTATAGTAACAAATCTAAGCAGCATAGCAGACTGGTATGTAGAAGCCGAATTTTCATACCTCAAAGTTTTCGAGGCTTTTGTTCCCTCGCATGCATTTCCATTGTTCATTCCCGACAAGTTGGCTTGTCGTGAGGTTGCTAGGAAAACATTAATCGGTGGTATAAGAAAAGAGCTTAAGGGATACTCAAAGAAGGTATGGCCACCTTTTCCTGTTCATTTAAATTCTTATTCTTTATTAGATTTCGGGCATGCCAAAGCTGAGGCAGCAGCCCTGGAAGACCTAAATTTGGTCCTCATTGAATACAAGAAGCACGATCTGCAAAGGGTCATGAGTAATCATTTGGCCAGTTGCGGGCTCAAGAGATTCAAGCACGCGAATTCACCCTCGGATGACATTTTACGATGCACAAGGTCCTATGCCGAGATTCTAGCGTGGATACAAACCTTGGCACCCGAAGAGAGAGCCGATGTTCTAAAGTTCCAAGAACATCGATGCAATTGTCTTCCCCCAGTATTGCGGGGTGAGAATCCAGCTACGACGGAGGTTAAACAAAAGGAAGTCGAAATCTCTAAAGATGCGACTCCCGATCGGGAAAAAAACCAGGACAAGGGAGAGCAAACGAAGAATTTGGAAGCAGAGATAAAGACTCCCGACCCGTCGAAGAAGCAGATTCTGGTTACTACTCCAGGAAAATCAGCGAAGCATATCGGAGAACCTATCACATCAGTTACTCCCCTGCAGTCAACTCAGGGAAATATCGACACAGGGTGGATCTTCAATGAAGAGTTGAGGTCTATAAGGATAGAAGATCTCCCTCCGAATGAGTTCTTCTTTGATAAGAAGAGGAAGGCAGTGGTAAAGAGGGAATTCTATTAGGAAGGAGAATCAACAACCAAGAAATACAAAGTCATAACTGATGGGAAAGACAAGAAGAATGAACAGTTAGCAACTAAAATAGCAGGGACATTAGGAGCATATGCCTCGGCAAATCAATTTTCAGTCGGGCTTTTGAAAAACCAGCTTAAATGAAAAAATCACCTCATCAAGACACTTGAAGCCAGACTAGCCACAACAATAGAGACTGCCAAAGACCAAGTGAGCGTAGGAATAGA
>SNQJ01S0007842.1:217911-238752 GCA_010110895.2 Picea sitchensis | reverse complement strand
TCACAATATCCAACACTTTATTCTTAGCAAGGATGAGGTCAATCCTTGTCTTCCATGCTCTGAAGTTAGAGGCTCCATCTAACTTGTTCTCAGACTTCATAGAGTTCATCATGGCTGCTTGACTTGGTCAAACACTAGATTTGACCAGAAATCCAAACTTCATGTCTTGGCCTTTTGAGAGTGCCAAGAGATGTGCTAGTCTAGGACGCACTGATCTATCTAAATATTAGGTCAATCCATTCACTTAAGGTTCTTCAACAAGAGGTTTAAGGTTTCTGCAACTTCTCCTGCTGGTAGCCCTAGAGACAATGTCTTGGGAGCTGCTTCTACTAGTAACCCTAACGAAAGTTCCTCAACGAGCTCAATATCCTAGAGGCTATGTTTCCTTCCAGCATTTAGACTGAATGAAGGAGGTGTGAGCCCATAACCTATTAGAATATAGAAGATGGTTTGCTTGTTTTACCATTAGCGATACCCTCGTCACCCAACGATAGGCCGAAGCCACCCTCCGAGCACCTTAACCTTGATTGAGAATTCCTCTCGAAGCAAACCCTAGGCTAGATAGCCAAACAAAGGGTAGTGCACCTTTCCCCAAGGATAGTGCATCACAAAAATCTGATCAGATAGTCCAAACCCTAGCGAAGAGATATTAAAGCCAATATTGAAAACTTGTTGCTACTGCAGTTGCACTTGTAGATCTCCTCCACACGTGCACACCAAACTAGGAACTGCAATTCTGAGATGTTTTCAAATGAGAATTAGCACCCTGTATTTATACTGGTTCTACCAGATTTGTTGGGGCCGACTTCTCCTTCTGGATATGTGTCTGTTCAATATATTATTATTATTTCTGGCCGACTTCTTCTCTTGGAGGATAATAACCTAATATAAATTATCTTCTTGAACCAACAAGACTTTTAGGGTTATTAGCCAACTCATTAGGGTTTTCTCTTGCTCTCTGGAGTCTTCTATTCTCATCAAGTTCACACGTGGAGATAAATACCTCCCGCAGCTACCATAATATTAACACATATATCATTTGATGAGTGGGGATGAAGATGAGTTATATTAATTGAGTTAGCATGACCATACATCTAATAGAGATAAAGAGAAACTAGGTATATATCTAAAAAATATGAGCATGTCACCTCATGCATGTAATAACACACACCCTTTTCGAGGGTATCCAAAAGTTTTCACCCTTAAGGGGTAACAAAGTGAAAAATCCCTGAAGAAAAAAACACATATATAGAATCTAAAGTGGCTTAAGTTTGAACATTTCCTTCTCAAGACCATAGCTTTTGTACACAAACTATTATTCTTAATGATATATCTCCTTATAAAAATCTTGAGAATATGTATTATTGGAAATTCATTTGATGAACCATCACTAAGGAAAAAAGAGTAATTAAATATTAAAAAATATCCAAAAATCAACAATTAGATTCCATTTTTTTTTAGCATACAACAAAGATATCTAGTAAATAATATTACTCTAAACCTCTTTAGATACCAAATTAAATAATAAATGATTCCAACAAAGAGACTAATGGAGATGCCACTTGAAGAGTGTTGAAAGAGACAAATGTATATCATTAAAAGGTGGAAGTTCACCGAAAACTAAAACTTAAATACCTTCTGTTTGAGCTAGAAAACTCTTCTGGTTTTATTATCACACAATATTGCACTTTATTACAAAACCTTAACAAGTTAAAAATATGGGTGAAATATTAAATATGTTTAAAAATCATTTTTACATTCAAAAATGAATTTTAGATTTTAAACAACATAAATAGTGATTTAACCTAATTCCTACAAAAATATCGACAAGTAAAATAAATCGATCCTTATAACTGTATATTTTGATAGCTGTTCTAAAGTACTTTATGCAACTTATAGCTATATATTTTGGTAGCTGTTCGAAGTACTTTATGCAATTTATAGCTGTGTCAACGCTATATTCATCATTTTCATGGAAAATGCTGTGACCCTATTAATAAATCAAAGATTCCTTCGTCGTATAGATTAGTATCAGCCTTAGCTACAAGGACAAACCATTTTAGGAAATGTTGTTTAAAGTTTGTCGATTGACAGCGCCAACGTGCTTTATCTACACGATTGATAGCCATTTGGTATCTGAAATCAGGATAGTTGGCTCCATTCCATCTGATTTTGACGTTTGGACAGAAAGTCAGAAGAATATACTAAATTTAGAATACTTTATCGTATGTACAGAGAAGGATATTTATTATTCAGAAGTAGACACGTTTCTCTCTCACACCAGAGTATATTCATGGTGCCGCTATTATTTATGTTGCACATTCCCACCACTTTGATGTAATTGTAGCCCTCGGAAATTCATTACTATGAGCATGAAATGAGAAGAGCGAGCAGAGTGGATATTATGGAGGAACAATGTCTCAAACAAATATTGATTGATGCGAGCATTCTCTTCTGGTGGTCTAATTAAAGTCACGGTGAGAGGTCTTCTGGTCTAATTAAAGTTTTATATCTAGAGATGGTTTAAGATTCCTACGTTTCTGTCATGTCTTTGTTACAGAACAAACACCGCATTCTCTAGAGGCGTGTCGAAGTACCGTGGCCTATGACAAATATAAATTTCGTGCTATTGTCTGTCTGCATCTGCTGGATCCACCGCTGGATCCATTTCGTGCTATTGTTTTAACTTTTGTATGTGCATGGGTTTTAAGTCTCCTAAAAGCGTCAGGCTTCTCCATGCAAGAAAGACAAGGTACCCAATTTTGGCCTATGACAAACATAAATTTCCTGATATTTTCTGTCTGCATCTGCTGGATCCACCGCTGGCAATCCCTCGTCTATACCTTTTAAACTTCCGCTGTGAGGGCTTTTGTTGGAGGTTCCAGTTATGTTCATCTCTGTATCTCTTTCTGCCAGTTATGTTTGTAGTTATACATGGAACTATATTATAGTCCAACATTCAGAGCTCCTTATGCTGACATCAAGCAGCCCAAAAATAGGAGGTATGTATATTGCAACACCCTGTGACTACTGCAATAGGAGGTATGTATATTGCAACACCCTGTGACTACTGCAGGCTCTTTATGGTGTTAACAGTGGAATACCAAGCGTGGGCGAATTTGGATACTGCAGGCTATTTATGGTGTTAACAGTGGAATACTAAGCGTGGGCGAATGGATTGATTTGTCGGAATACGAAGTTGCACGCCGTTTAATTGTGGAATAGGCATCCATCTGCTGCAGGAAAATCCTCCCAAAAAACTGAAAACAATCACATATCCTCTCAAGTATATTATTGTAGCTGAAATGGTCCTACTGGAAGTTGAGGGAGGAGGAGAACCCAGTTTTAGTGGATCTATATGAGGACCATTGGCTGTTTGTACTTAGCATCACAAATACACTTTATCAAAACGATGGATATAATGACTACCATGTAATCTTGCTGATGAGACTTCTTTCTACTATTCAGTTCAAGCTCTGTAAAGAAGATATTACAAATGTTTCATAACTTTCTCATCAATTAATTTATTATTTTATGTTTTAAAGATAATTTAATTTGTTTTTATGTTTTGTAAATTATATTATTATTTTATGTTTTAAAAATGTTTAAATTTGTTTTACTTTTGTAAATTATATTATTTTATTTTTAAAGATGATTTAATTTGTTTTTCTGTTTTGTATATTATATTATTTTGTGTTTTAAAGATATTTAATTTGTTTTTCTGTTTTGTCAATTAATTAATATTAATTACTTATTTGTATTACTTGGTTAGATTGGTATAAACCCTGGTTACAATGAATAAAAAGATTTATTTGAATACTATTAAGTGGTTTTCCTCACTTGTAAGTAAAAAACCAATTTTCGTTTAAAAAAAAATATCTTTTTCTTTGCACATGTCAAAGTAATATCTAATTTCAGAATCATAATTAAATATAATATTTTGTGAAATTTCATTTTCAATGTTATATTTTTTTTTAGTTTTATAGTAAATTGAATTTATTTCTGCATTTTGAAATACAATTTAAATAACAAAAAATTATGAATGTTTTCAATTCTAACAAAAAAAAAACAAAACAAAACATAGAATAGTTAGACAAATCCTTAAAGTAATATCTAAATATTGTATTCTTCAATACATACTTTAAAAGTAATATTTCCTAAAATAATATTGGATTTTTAATTTATAAGGAATTAGATATATTGGATTTTTAATATACAAGGAATTAAATATTAAAAATAATTTCTTTAATTATTGTTCACCATAGTGAGATATTCTTAATTTTAGTCACTTTTGGTCAATCATAGTTAACCATGGTCAAAACATATCTACATCCTCTACTATAGTTAACATTAATCAACTATCATCATCCATAGTCAACCATTGCCAAGCATACTTAACCAAAGTCAATCATGTTCAACCATAGTCAACATGGTCATCCATAATTAACTAGTCGAACATGGTTAATCATAGTAGAACATGTTTTTTTTATTACTTTTTGACTGGATAGGGCCACGGTGTATATCAGAACCCTTCCTAACCTGCAATTTCTCAAAACCAGTCTTTCCTAGAACCTTGGTCTCAAATGCTGCAACCAACTATCGTAAGTCCAATCAGTACAAGTCATACTGGCATTATATCACCGATCTCTGCTAGTCATGTTGGAGATAGGCCGACAACCTCTACAAGTTATGTTGAAGGCATGCAACCAACCACTGCAAGTTATGATGGGGCCACAACTCTAGTCACTTCTAGTCACATTGCACATGCATTGCCAACCTCTACTAGTCATGTTGGGGATTCATCACCAATCTCTACTAGTCATGTTGGGGATTCATCACCAACCTCTACTAGTCATGTCGAGGATTCATCATCAACTTCTGCTAGTCATGTTGAAGTTTTTTCACCAGCCACTGCACGTCATGTTCGGGGCATTGATACGATTGAGAAGCCTAGACGTGTAAGACATAAGACCAATTTCCTTTGTATGCTTTGTAAAGGATATCACCTTACTCGTTTCTGCCCTGCTACTGTTGTGGTACAAGAAGCGTGGTACTTTCCTAGGGACCCTTCGGTTCTGAGTCATCTTTGGTTTCCCAACATTTCAGTCTTTCTTTGGTTGATACAACGGTCGTGTCGATGCAATCTTCAATTGACACCCCTATTATTTTAGGGGGTGATGTGTCTCTTGATATTTTTGTCTCACATCCTGTTCAACCAATGGTCGTGTCGATGCAATCTTCATCCAACACCACTCTTGTTTTTGCGGGTGATGCATCTATTGACCTTGTTGTCTCACATCTTGTAATGTCCCTTTACAAATAGGAGCTCCAGAGAGGAGGCTTAATGGTCTAAACCACCCTGTTAGACTATAGCCAGGGCCAGAGAGGGGTAAACGGGGTTACTAGAGGTCACTCCAGTCACAGGTGTTATATTCGAAAAGTGACATTGAGATAAAAAAAGGTTAAAAGTGCTTTTAAGTCATTCTGAGCTAAAAATAGAAGTCAACAGTGAATAAGGGTTTCAGCAGTAATTTAGGGTTTTGGAGGTCAACAGTGAATTAGGGTTTCAGCATGATTTAGGGTTTTGGAAAGCTATAAAGGAAGGGTCAGTGACCTAATTCATCATTATGCAGATTATGACTTGTCATTGAGGAGAAGAGGTGCATCTCAGAAGAGATAGTTCAATGTATTCCAGGAGGAGGACTCTAGTTGGTTCATTTCGGTGTTGAAAGACACACCCTAGTCACTGGGAAGATCATCCAGGTGTTCCATCATTCTTCATTGATTCCGTAGTGCTCGCATATTCCAGGTATTATCTTTTAGTTGCTTATTTGTAATCTGGCTAAGATCCTTTTGTCTTTTGATCTAGCTGAGTGTTATTATTTTATTCAGCCGCAGTTGCTTATTTGTATTCTAGATAAGATCCTTTGTCTGTTGATCTAGTCAAGTATTGTCAGTTTATTCAGCCGCATTCGACCATTTTGTAATCCATAGAGATATCAAAATACAAACTTTCTAGTCCTTTGTCGTGTTTATTATTTGTATGATCATTTATATGCTGTAAAACTTTGATCCTACACACACATTAGCAGTGTTTCCTAGACTATCCAATCGAGGAACATTACAGTGGTATCAGAGCTTTAGTCCTGCCAGCCTGTGACTAAAGACAATGAATGCAACAGAAGACCCCGAGGGCCATGAACATGTAGGTGATGAATATGTGACTTACAACAAGCATCAAGAAAGAAGTCATAGGCATAATTTTCCCCCTTTTCCTCCTAGCTCAGAGAAAGAGGAAGAGGCACACAGAGAAGTAGAGAGAAGGGAAGAGCGTGAGGCTGAGCGCGAGGTAGAGAGGATGCTAGGAAACAGATATGAGCGACTAGAGGGCAGTGGCAAGGCCCCCGTAGATCCAGAGGCAACTTTCATGTAGGTTATCAATGATATGTTGGCTAGTCAACGGACCATGTCTCAGTCCTTGGCACAGGTGGTTGATGTATTGGCTAGAGTGGGCACCCCAGATACACAAGTCTCGCATGCAGCACAGGGGAACTTGGGAGTAGGCAGTATACCCCAGTCACCCTCTCACACATACACCTTTGCAAGTAGGATTCCTGGATCCTTGTTTCTCAGTTCCTAGAGGGCACCCCAGTTAGCAGCATCTCCACCGATAGCACAGAGGCCACCCACTCATGCTGAACACATTACAGAGTATAGGAGGGAATATGCAGCATTGGGTCGTGAATTACATAAGGACATGACCTTAGTCGAGTATTGTGGACTCAGACTCAGGAACCTCTCAAGAGATCCGAAGAGGGGAGGACCACAACAGCAGCAGGGGCATAACCTCGATTTCATCCGAAAAGTTGTGAAACTCACCATCCCTTCTTTTGACGGATCATCCAAATACACCGCCAAAGCTTGGGTACATAAGATAGACACGTATTACAAGCTCAAATAGATGACTAAGACAGAGGCCATCAGTTTCGTGACCTTACACTTGGAGGGTGAGGCACACGAGTGGTGGTATCATGGACAAGTGACATTGGGTCACAGTCGCATCACCTCCTATATGGAGTTTAAAGATAGGCTCATGGACAGGTTTGGAAAGAAGGATCTCGAGATACACTTTAGGGATCTATCCCAATTGAGACAAACTGGCACAACAAAGGCGTTCATCATGGAGTTTCAACAGGTAGATGTGGCAGTGACAGATATATAAGAGCCTAGGTTGATCATGCTTGTAATGTCCCCAAGGCTGAGCCCTGTTGTAAATCATGTCTATGAAGTATAGAGCTTGCATTATGAATTGTAATTATGTTTTATAGGATGGTGAGCCAAGTTTATATAAGCTGGTGGGATTATGTGTTATTAGGCTAGAGAGCCTAAGTGTTAAGGCCGGGAGCCTGCTTTTGTATATGTAATCATGCAGAACATTAATAAAAATATAAACACCACTGCGTGCAAACCGACCATGATGAATGAGTGATGGGGGACTAAGCTTCCACAGATTGGGTAAGGAATTGGGGGCTGGAAGGTTGGAAAGAGAGGCTAAGTGTTGAGACTAAGCGCTTAGGTCTTTAGGAATAATATTTTAATATTATTCCAAAATCCATGTGAAATATATGTTGTGTCCTAAGTTCCCGAAGAGGAATGCATGCTGATGGAGTGCATGCAGCTTCATGTGTGACATGTGTCAACCCAGGCACATGCAGTTAAAAAACTACAGAAAGTCAGTCGTGGAGGGGGTCGCTCCTCATTCCATCATCCTTTGCGTCTGATTTTGGATACCCTCATGCAACTTTCAGAACCAGAAAACCGAGATGTCTTCCTGAAGACCAAAACATCATCTGTCTGATTCTGTTATTGGTCTACGTCTTCCCTTGACATACCTATGCACCGTTGAGAGAACTGGTCAGGAGGGGAAAGTCAACTTGTGAGTTCCATAACCCCGTCTATCCACCATTTCAGAGTTGAATCCGTACCCGATCTGTATGTAGGTTGTTTTTTTGTGTTTTCCTGAGTGGGGTTGTGTTGTGGTTATCCTCACCATGTGGGAATTGAGTCGGAAGGGGCTGAATAATCGAGTTTTAAGGCCCTTAGTTGAAGAGGCAGTTTGTTAGGCCTGTGAGAAGCTATTTCTAGGTGAAGGAGTCTGCTGGGAGGTGGTATTCTTCTAGAGAGAGTCCATCACTAGCTACGAAGCTATAAGACTTCCTGATCTGGCTTATTGTCGAGACCTAGAAAGGGAGGTGAAGCACTGATGGACTGTGCTTGTGAAGGTGTATACTCCTGGGCGGAACATGCATGTGGGGAATGATAGTCTGTGAGTAGTGGGCATAAGAAGGATTCCTGGGAAGAATCCTTCCAGTTATTCTGTGCAGTTTTCCCTGTAACCTCAGCCTAGACTAGGATTCCTTTCCTTGGGTGGAGCTTAGTCCCATCTCGGGGGTGACCCACTACTGAGCATGATGAGTAGCATGGTCTAAGGCTGGGAGGTTCATGGAAGGCTTGCACGTGGTTGGTGAAATTACCATAGTTTCAATGATAAGTATTGACTTATGCTTAATATTATGTTTTGCATGTCTGTGATGCTTATATGTATCATGTATTTTGTTGTGTATATGAATTATTGTTAATGACAAGGATTATTTATGTTAGCAGTAATCTTGTGCTTACTCTGATTTAAATGTGTTTAATATGACTTAAATGCATGTTATTGATTAAGTATGAGAATGATGTTGTTCCACACAGTAGTGTTTGCCCGACTAGTGGGATGATGGTTGGGGACGTTACAGTATGGTATCAGATCCTAGTTTGAACGCTGAGCCTGGATGGGCCGGATAAGTGGTCTTTGGACCGAGGTTTTGAGAGGAAATTGTGTCTGGAGGACTAATTTCGGACCTCGGAATGTTTCTGAGTGTTAACGGACTACTTGACCATGTTATAAGCTCAGGAGGTGTAGTGGTATTATAAAACTACAACCGGTGTGGTATATGGCCATAGGGAGAGAGAGAACTCCACACCAGAAGTGTTGGATCAAGTAGATGAAAGTTCAGAAAGAGGGTACCAAGTCATTGGCTAGAAGTCCTTGAGAAGCAGAGTTGGATGGTTAGAATTCTCTATGGAGAACTCGAGAAATCATGAGGACTGTAAGATAGGCAGAAGTTGCAAGGTGGTTAGTGGATGGAGAAACTTGTCACCCTAGGATCCAGAATAAACGTGGGTCGTTGATTGTGGTTGGTTTGAACCGTTGGATCATTTTGTGAATTCAGGGATCGTGAACTTGGAGCACAGGCCAAATTCTTAGTCACTCCAAGTCCTGAATCACAAAAGAGATTAACAACGGTAGAATCGGACGGTGGAGCACTTCCAGGAAGAAGTGTCGAAATCCTGTGAGTCGTCGGATCCAGCAAACTAGCGAGGAAGTTAGGGCTGAAGAGATTTGATAGGTGTAAGCATAGGAGAGACCTGGACCATTAGATACAAATCATCGAGGATCATTGGATCTCGTACAAGAACTCGTGTATTGAAATTCGGGGATTGAAGTGAGAAGAGATTTGGAGTCGCTGCATCATGAACTCCCAGTTACCGAAAACCTGAAACCCCGAAATCCTGAAATGATCTACACCATAGATCGTAGGAGAGGAACTTGACCATTGGATCAAGTAGATGAATAGACCGTAATTTCAGAATTTTGGCAAATGGAAGTTCGAGATGTGTAGATGCATGAACTTCTGATGCCCGAAACTCTGAAACGAAAAGTAAAAGTAGTGGAGCCCCCTGACATCGTTGGGAGTGATGTAGACCTTCTTAAAGACACCATGTGTCACTACCTTGGTGGGAAACAACTGTGCTATGGGCCTGGAGGGTAAGGAAAATCGAATTTTTGGAAGTTAGGAGTTGGAGAGGGAAGCGAGTGCGAGAACCTCCAGGACCAAAACCTTGAAACCCCAAACCCCGAAGCCCCGGAATCCCGAAACCCAAATTTTCATTTGGAGAGCCTTGTAGCACCTAGTAGTTTATTGTTTGATCGTGGCCCGTGGATGCATGGGTTGGGGACTAAGAAAACGGGGGCTATCGCCGGAAATTGCAGAGCCAAATAGAGCTCAAAAAATTCGTGGAATCGAAACGTTTTCTTATTCGTGTTGGTTTATGAATATTGTAGTTTTATTAAGGGTTTAAGGCCTGACAAACTTCGGATGACTACACGTTGTGTGTGCAGAGTTCAACGAGTGTCAGTACAGTCGCGAATCAATACGGAGTATAGAAATGGAAGAGGTGCGGATTGCCTCCAATTCAGAGAACAAAAGAGAAGGAAGGGATGTCAACTTGGGAGTCGAAGGATCGAACTCCTGTGGGAATGGAAGAGAATTGGATAAGGAAGGGCATGTGATGAAAATCATTGAAATATTGTAGAAAGATGCCCAGGGTCGCCGAGCCGATAACCAAAATCTCATAAGGGTCAGGGATCGTCAGGGTGAATTCAACTTAAAGATGTTGAAGAACCTGGAAAGAATAGAAAGGAAATTGGAAAAGGAGAGTGACACAAGAAAAATAGGGAGTCACAGGACCCCTAAGAGAAAAATAAGATCAAGGAGTGGTATCAAACATCGTCGTCTCTCTCCAAAGCATTCTGATAAGGAAGAAAACAGTAGTTCAAGCCCATCCCCTACCAGAAAACACCAAAGATCTGGAGTGGATGAATTGAAAGGGGAGATGAACAAGATTAAGGCTCCTACGTTTGATGGAGAACATAATAAGGAGGAATATTTTGAAACATGCATTCTTGGCATGAGGAAATATTTCCAACTGCAAAATTATTCCTCTCATGCAGAAGGAAGAATTGTGATGTATCAACTAAAAGGAAAAGCATCCATGTGGTGGGATCAGCTTGTGCAGGTGTAGCACGTTAGAGAGAAAGATATCACATGGAAGGAATTCAAGAGGTATTTCGAGAGGAAATACCTGACTAAAAGATACTATGACAGAAAGATGAAAGAATTCTTTGAACTCAAGCTGGGCATCATGAGCATTGATGAATACAAATGAAGGTTTTTTTAATTACTGAAGTATATTTCATTCATCAAAGATGAGGCTGTCAAGATTTAGAGGTATCTGAGTGGACTGTCACCTCCCATTGGTGACAAAATTTAGTATGATGATCCTAAGACTATGGAAGAAACAATAAGAAGAGCGAAATGCTTATATGAGAAGCAAAGATAAAAGCCTACCTTTCGAAAGGCTTGGGATGACCAGGAGAAGTTTAAGAAATAATAGAGGCAGAAGGGAAACAAACCTCCCTTTTTCAGAAATAGTCCTCAAGGACATCTATTGTTTAGAGAGCCGAGAATGGCTAAAGTGGCGGAACAAAGGCCGAGACAGACCCCCATTCAGTGTTGGGGCTATAAAGAGAACCACAAGTACATAGATTGTCCCCATAAAAATGGCAAAGAAAGAGCTGTCCATAATGTTCAACAAGCTGAAACAGTTGAGGACATGGGCAGTAGAATGCCAAGGATCTATGCAGCCCTGGACAACAAGCAAGATGAATTTGAGTCGCACATGATTGAAGTGAAATTTATGATTAACAACCAACCATTTATTATTTTAATTGATTCAGGGGCTAGCCATAGTTATGTAAATCCTAGGGTGGTGGAAAGTTTACATTTATCAAGAAGAACACATGAAAAGTCTTGGTTAGTGAAGTTGGCTATAGGAACCAAGAGGAAAGTCACTGAGCTGGTTAAGTCCTGTCTGGTGGACATGAAGGGATTGAGCATGAACGTTGAATTGAATATTCTTCCTTTAGGCTCTTATGACTGTTTAAATGGGATGGATGGGTTGGACCAGCACCATGCCCTCATAGATTGTTGTAAGAATGAATTTACATCCCTGGATGAGGAGGGGAATCAGAAAACAATCAAAGGAATTCCTAGAGATGTGGTTGTTAGAGAAATCTTAGCAATGCAGTTGAAAAAGTGTTACATGTAAGGTTGTCAATTGTTTGCAGCCTGTGTGGAGGAAGCATACAGAGATGAAGTCTCAAATATTGGATACCATGTAGTACTAACACAGTTTGAAGACGTATTTCAGGAGGTACCCAGACTACCTCCGAAGAGAGATATCGATTTCTCTATAAATTTGATGCATGAAGCAACTGCAGTGTCAAAAGCTCCTTATAGAATGAGTACGCCAGAGATGAAAGAGTTGCAATTGCAGCTTGAAGAGATTCTAAAGAAGGGGTACATTCATGCAAGCATGTCACCTTGGGGTGCCCCGGTCATGTTGATGAAGAAGAAGGATAGGACATTGAGGTTGTGCATTCATTTCAGACTGTTGAACAAAGTAACTGTCAAGAAGAACTATCCTCTGTTGAGGATCGACGATCTTTTCGATCAGTTGAAAGGTGCAAAAATATTTTCGAAGATAGATCTCAGATAGGGATATCACCAGGTAAGAATAAAGAATGAAGACATCAGCAAGACCACCTTTAGAACAACGTATGGTCATTACGAGTTCATAGTGGTACCATTTAAGCTGTTGAACGCACCTGTTATTTTTATGTGCTTGATGAATGGTGTATTCAGGGACTATCTAGAAAATTTTGTCATAGTCTTCCTGGATGACATTTTTGTGTATTCCAAGTCAGAGGAAGAGCATGAACAACACCTAAGGATGGTGCTACAAGTGTTGAAAGAACACCAGTTGTATGCCAAGTTGAGAAAATGCTTGTTTTATCAAAGGTAGATCCATTACTTGGGGCACATTATTTCAGAAGAAGAGATCATCGTGGATCCTGAGAAGGTTGAGGACATCAGAGAATGGTCAGTGCCAAGGAATGTGGCAGAAGGTAGATCCTTTATGGGTCTAGCAGGATATTATAGAAGGTTTATCACAGGGTTCTCAAAGATAGTTCACCCTATCACTTCCTTGCAAAGGAAGGAGGAAAAGTTTCAGTGGACTAAAGAGTGTGAGAAAAGTTTCCAGTGATTGAAGCAGCTGTCAACCAATGCTCCAATCTTGAGGATTGCAGATCCAAATGTGGATTTCATGGTGCGCACAGATGCGTGTAAAGAAGGGTTAGGAGGAGTTCTCAGTTAGAATGGACTTGTAATTTTTTATGAGTCCAGGAAGTTGAAAGAGCACGAAAAGAATTATTCCACCCACGATTTGGAGATGGTAGCAATCGTTCACGCTTTGAGGAAATGGAGGCATTACCTCATGGGAAGGAGGTTTGAACTCAGAACATACCATAACGGTCTGAAATATTTGTTTGATCAACCTACCTTAAATGCTAGACAAAGTAGGTGGCTGGAATTTCTATGTGATTACGACTTTGAGATCAAGCATATCAAAGGAAAGGAGAATAAAGTGGTTGATGCACTCAACAAGAGGGTGCATGAATTACATGCTACAACCATTAGCATGTATTGGACTGATATCAAAAGCATAATTCTAGAGGCTGCAAATGTAGATATGTAGTACAGAGAATTGGTAGCCAAGCTACAACAGGGTAAGATGCCACAGAAGATGGAAATTTATAAATTGGAAACCGATGGAATATTGCTGTACAAGAAAATATTTTTTGTACCCAATGTCCAGTGCTTGAAATAGATGATTTTGCAGGAGATGCATAATGTGCCTTATGCAGGGCACCCTAGATATCAAAAAACAGTAGCAACAGTCAAGAGCCATTACTTTTGGCCAGGTATGAAGAGAGAGATCATTGAATACATCACCAGATGTATAGAGTGCCATAAAGTTAAAGCTGAGCATAGGCACCCAGCAGGGTTGTTGCAACCTTTACCCATTATTGAGTGGAAGTGGGAAGTGGTGACAATGGATTTTATTACAAGATTTTCCAGAACAAGCAAGTTGCATGATTCGATCATGGTGGTGGTGGACAAGCTTACAAAAGTTGCCCATTTTATTCCACTAAAAACTACTCACAAGGCAGCAAATGTTGTTGATATTTTCATAAAGGAAGTGGCACGATTGCACAGAATTCCTAAAACGATTGTGTCTGACAGAGACCCAAAATTCACCTTGAATTTCTGGAAAGGATTGTTCAAAGGATTCAGAACAAATCTAAACTTTAGTACAACTTATCATCCTAAGTCTGATGGATAGATAGAGAGGGTGAACAGAGTAATAGAAGACATACTGAGAATGTATGTGATGGACAAACCATCAAGATGGGAAGACTACCTGCACTTGGTAGAATTCACCCACAACAATGGGTATCATGCATCATTGAAGATGAGACCATTTGAAGCACTTTATGGAAGAAAGTGCAATACTCCAGTGAGTTGGGATAATCCAGCTGATAGAGCAGTAGTTGGGCCAGAGTTGCTCAAGGAGATGGAGGACCAAATGATAAAAATTAAGCAGAATTTGAAAGCTGCCCAAGACAGGCAGAAAATTTATGATGATAAGAATAGAACCCACAAAGAGTTCAAAGTGGGTGATCATGTTTTCCTGAAAGTGAAAGCTAACAGGAGTTCCCTAAAGCTCGGAAGTTGTGCCAAGTTGGCAGCCAGATTTTGTGGGCCATTTGAAATCCTGGAAAGGATTGGGCCAATTGCATATATGATTGCATTACCTGCATCTATGATTGTACATAATGTGTTTCATGTTTCATTGCTTAAGAAATATATACCAGATGCTAATCATGTTATCGATTGGAATGTGATTTAGGTGGAACAAGAAGGTGTCCTGCAAGTGCATCCTATGCAGATATTGGAGAGGAAAAACAAACAGCTCCAGAATCAAGCTATAGGGCTTGTAAAGGTCCAGTGGACCTGGTACGGTCCTGAGGACGCGACATGGGAGCATGAAGATATTATGCAGGCAAAGTTCCTGCATCTTTTTTAAAATTTTGAAAATCTTGCAGATGCAGTGTAAAATTGCACTAAGGACAGTGCAAAATAAGGGGAGGGGATTGTAATGTCCCCAAGGCCGAGCCCTATTGTAAATCATGTCTATGAAATATAGAGCTTGCATTAAGAATTGTAATTATGTTTTATAGGCTGGTGAGCCAATTTATATAAGTTGGTGGGCTTATGTGTTATTAGGCCGGAGAGCCTAAGTGTTAAGGATGGGAGCCTGCTTTTATATATGTAATCATGCAGAACATTAATAAAAATATAAACACCGCTGCATGCAGACCGACCATGATAAATGAGTGATGTGGGACTAAGATTCCACATATTGGGTAAGGGATTGGGGGCTGGAAGGTTGGAAAGAGAGGCTAAGTGTTGAGCCTAGGGGCTTAGGTGCTTGGGAATAATATTTTAATATTATTCCAAAATCCATGTGAAATATATGTTGTGTCCTAAGGTCTCGGAGAGGAACGTATGCTGATGGAGTTTACGCAGCTTCATGGGTGACATGTGTCGACCCAGGCACATGCAGTTAAAAAACTGCAGAAGTCAGTCTTGGAGGGGGTCACTCCTCATTCCATCATCCTTTGCGTCTCATTTCGGATACCCTCACGCAGCTCTGAGAACCAGAAAACCGAGACATCTTCCTGAAGACCGAAACATCATCGGTCTGATTCTGTTATTGTTCTACGTCTGCCCTTGACATACCTATGCACCATTGAGAGAACTGGTCAAGAGGGGAAAGTTGACTTGTGAGTTCCAAAACCTAGTCTATCCACCATTGCAGAGTTGAATCCATACCTGATCTGTCTGTACGTTGTTTTTTTTTGTTTTCCTGAGTGGTGTGGTGTTGTGGTTATCCTCATTGTGCAGGAATTGAGTTAGAAGGGGATGAAGAACTGGGTTTTAAGTCCCTTAGTTGAAGAGGCAGTCTTTTAAGCCTATGAGAAGCTATTTCCAGGTGAAGGAGTCTATTGGGAAGGGGTATTCTTCTAGAGAGAGTCGAGCACCAGCTACGGATCTCTAAGAATTCCTGATCCAGCCTGTTTCTGAGACCCGGAGAGGGAGGTGAAGCACTAATGGACTGTGCTTGTGAAGGTATATACTCCCAGGTGGAACATGCATGTGGGGAATGAGAGTCCATGAGTAGTGGGCGTAAGAAGGCATCCTGGGAAGAATCCTTCCAGTTATTCTGTGCATTTTTCCCTGTAACCTCAGCCTAGAATAGGATTCCTTGCCTTGGGTGGAGCTTAGTGCCAGCTCGGGGGTGACCAACTACTGAGCATGATGAGTAGCGTGGTCTAAGGCTGGGAGGTTTGTGGAAGGCCGACACACGGTTGGTGGAATTACCATGGTTTCAGTGATAAGTATCAGCTTACGCTTAATATTATGTTTTCCATGCCTGTGATGCTTATATGTATCATGTATTCTATTGTGCATATGAATTATTGTTAATGACAAGGATTATTTATGTTAGCAGTAATCTTGTGCTTACTCTGAGTTAAATTTGTTTAATATGACTTAAATGCATGTTATTAATTAAGTATGAGAATGATGTTGTTCTTCACAGTAGCATTTGCCCAACCAGTGGGATGACGACTGGGGACATTACAATGTTATTCAAAGAAGGACTCATAGAGCCTTTCAGAGGATGGGTGAAGGCATACAGGTCTCCCAGTTTGCAGGATTCCATCCTTCACACTCGAGATCTGGCAGACTTAGTGCCAAAGACTAAAACTTTCTCCAAACCATTTTTGTCCCAGATAGATCGAGAAAAAAAGCCATTCCAGAGAGAATTGAAGGGAAAGGAGAAGTTGGATTATGAGACTAGGTGAGATCTTATGAGGAAGAATCTTTGCTTCAGCTGCAGAGATCCTTGATTACTAGGCCATAGGTGCATGGGTAAGGGAGAGATTCATTATATTGAGGTAGCAACAGACATCGTGGACAGTGAGGAGAAGGAGAATGATAGTGGATCCACTAGCTCAGAGGAGGGGTCAACACCAGCAGAGGAGCAACCTCCCCATAGACCACCGACACTGGCAGGAACCCATCCTCTAGTAGTCCCACAACCGCCAGAGTAGGTTAACACGAGGAAACCAACAAAGGGAGGAGTCATATAGACCCTTTCTAGTGTTCATAGGTATGATACTCTCTGTATCAGAGGAATTATTTAGAGGCAATGGGCAATCTCCATGATAGATGGTGGGGCCACGCACAACTTCATCGACGCTTCACTAGTATCTAGACAGGCACTTCAGATAGAGGAGTTTGAGGAGTTTGATGTTGTGGTAGCAAATGGCCACATAGTGGAGTTTCTAGATAGAATTCCAAACTTAGAGATGAAGTTAGCCAACTACACAGTGAGAGACACATTTTATGTGGTTGACCTATCCAACAGAGATGTGGTGTTAGGAGTTCATTGGATAATTACCTTGGGAAAAATCACCACCAACTACCAAACCTTGGAGATGGGATTCAAAGATTAGGATGGGAAGAAGGATGTTCTAAGAAGTATGTCGATAAGAGCACCTAGGATAGTTTCAACCAAGAGGATGGAGAGGATATTCAGACATGGGAAGGTATCATATGCCGCAGAATTCTTGATCACTACTCAGAAGGATTTAGAAGGTTGACAACAGTACCATACTGAGATCAAGAATTTATTGGGACGACATCAACAAGTCTTTGAGGAAATTCCACCAGGGAGACCACTTGACAAGGGGTTTGATCACACCATTGAGTTGGAGGAGGGGGGAAAACCTATGATCACCCCACCTTATCATCATCTTAGGAGGTTCAAGGATGAGATAGAGAAGGAAATCAAGGAATTGTTGGCGATGGGACACATCAGACCGAGTAGCAACCCATTTGCTTCTTTAGTTGTCTTAGTTTTGAAGAAGGATGGCACCATGAGGATGTGCATTGATTACAGATCCTTGAAAAATAAAACCATCAAGAACCGGTACCCTATTCCATGCATTGATGAGTTGATGGATGAACTGCATGGGGCAATTTTCTTCTCAAAAATTGATCTACGCTCTAGATATTATCAGATCAGCATCCGAGACAAGGACATAGAGAAGACGACATTTCAATGTAATTTTAGACACTTCGAGTCCCTCGTTATGCCATTTGGGCTAACCAATGCACCTGCTACATTCCAGTCTTGCATGAACCATATATTCAGGGATCAGTTAAGGAAATCAATCTTGGTTTTCTTCGACGACATCTTGATCTATAGTTGATCATGGCAAGAGCATATGACGCACCTGGATGAGGTATTGAGAATCATGGAGGCACAATCATTATATGCCAAAGAGTCCAAGTGCGAGTTAGGTATGACAGAGCTGCATTACTTATGCCACATCATCAGTGCACAGAGGGTACAGGTGCACCAAGAGAATATCAGAGTCATTCTAGATTGGCCAATGCCCAAGAATGTGACAGAATTGAGGGGCTTCTTTGGGCTATGCAGCTATTATAGGAGGTTCGTCCAGGGTTTTTCTCATCTTGGAGCAGTGTTGATAGATATTACCAAGCATGGGGCCTTCATATGGAATGAGAAATCACAGGAAGCCTTTGATCACATGAAGGAAGTCTGGTAGTGCCAAGATCTTACCAAGCATGGGGTCTTCATATGGACTGAGAAATCATAGGAATCCTTTTATCACATGAAGGAAGTGTGGTAGTAATCAAAGTAAGCCTTTGATCACATGAAGGAAGTCTGGTAGTGATCAAAGGAAGCCTTTGATCACATGAAGGAAGTCTGGTAGCGTTAGCACTACCAGACTTCACCTTGCCATTTGTACTAGAGTGTGACACATACGACAAAGGGAGCGGTGCGATTTGGATGCAGGGAGGACACCCCATTGTATTCAAGAGTCGAAAGCTTAGTCAACCTGAGAGTTTGTACTCCATTTATGACAAGGAAATGTTGGCAATCATGCATTCCTTGACCAGGTTTAGACAATATTTGGTGGACAACAAATTCATGGTCAAGACCGATCACAACAGTTTGAATTATTTCCTTAAGTAGAAGGACCTCAATGAGCGCGAACAGAAATGGTTGACGAAGGTGTATGAATTCTACTTTGACATAGAGTATGTCAATGGGAAGAAGAACATTGTGGCTGATGCACTATCGAGGATACATGCGGCATGTTCTTTGATTGAGATTTCAACAGATTGGAAATCGTACTTATTAGTGGAATATTCCAGGAACAAGTTTTCTTGTGAGGTGATGGATGGTAAGATACATGATGACCTCTATAGGTTCATTGACGATGTCATATTTTACAAGTATAGAGTCTACTTGGTGCTAGATTCAGGGCTTAAGAAGAAGATCCTCACCGTAGTTTATGATTCACCTCTAGCAGGCCATCAATGGTTTTTCAAAACCTACAGACAGATCAAAGAGAGGTTCTCATGGAAGGGCCTCAAACTAGACGTTATGAGACACGTCAGTGAGTTTGTGACTTGCCAGCAAAACAAGTCAGAGCATGCTCTTCCAGCAGGGTTGCGTCAGCCACTCCCCATTCCAGAGCAGAAACGGGAGAGTATATCTATGGANCATAGGTCTACCTAAGGTCCAGGGTAAGGACTGTATCTATGTAGTGGTCAACAAATTGACCAAGTTTGCTCACTTCTACGCCATACCGACAGAGTACAGTGCATTTCAGGTATCCGAGCTTTTGTTCAGGGAGGTCTTCAGACTTTATGGGCTTCCAAAGAACATCGTCAGTGATAGGGACAGTCAATTCATAAAGACATTTTGGAGAGAGTTGTTTCGGTTGGTCGGGACAGGGTTGACACCTAGCACCAGATATCACCCTCAGACAGATGGGCAGACCGAGATTGTCAACAAGTGGGTTGAAGGGTATTTGAGGAACTATGTAAGAGGACAACAGGGAACGTGGGTGAAGTGGTTACATTTAGGAGAACATTGTTACAACACCACCTTCCACATGTCCATTGGTATGACACCCTTCTGATAATTGTACAGATATGATGCTCCCACATTGGTAGACTTGGTATACGGGGAGAGCAGAGCTCCCAAGGCCAAGGATTGGATCATAGAGAGTCAGGATATTGTCAAGTTGTTGAAAGAGAACCTATAGATGGTGCAAAACTGATAGAAGATAAGTGCGGACAGGCACAAGATAGAGCGTAGCTTTGAGGTTGGAGATTTGGTTTTGTTGGGACTCCAACCCTACAGACAGTCATCTCTAAAGAAGAGTGGGGTTGAGAATATCAAGCCCATATTTTATGGTCCTTACAGGATCATGTGCTCAGTAGGTGAGGTTTCTTACGAGATAGAGCTTCCAGAGGGGAGCAAGATTCATAACGTGTTCCATGTGTCTTGCCTAAAAAATGCAGTGGGAAAATTCATTAGCACGTCAAAGGAGCTTCCCCCGTTGGATGAGGAGGGACAATTGGAGTTTGTTCTGGAGGAGTTTTTGGACTTCCGGGAGAAGAAACTGAGGAGTAGGGTCATCACAGAGTGTTTGATCAGATGGAGAGGTCTTCTAGTAGAGAACGCTACTTGGGAGAGAAAGCAGGTGTTGCAACACCGTGGACTGGTATTGCTTGAGGCCAAGAAATTTCGGGAAGGGAGGACTGTAATGTCCCTTTCCAAATAGGAGCTCCAGAGAGGAGGCTTAATGGTCTAAAACACCCCGTTAGACTATAGCCAGGGCCAAAGAGGGGTAAACAGGGTTACTAGAGGTCACTCCAATCACATGTGTTATATTCGAAAAGTGACATTGAGCTAAAAAGGGTTAAAAGTGCTTTTAAGTCACTATGAGCTAAAAATAGAAGTCAACAATGAATTAGGGTTTGAGCAGTAATTTAGGGTTTTGGAAGTCAACAGTGAATTAGGGTTTCAACATGATTTAGGGTTTTGGAAAGATATAAAGGAAGGGTCAACGACCTAATTCATCATTATGCAGATTAT
>SNQJ01S0007842.1:189832-217861 GCA_010110895.2 Picea sitchensis | reverse complement strand
TATGACTTGTCATTGAGGAGAAGAGGCACATCTCAGGAGAGATAGTTCATTTTATTTGAGGAGGAAGACACCAGTTGGTTGATTTCAGTGTTGAAAGACACACCCTAGTCACTAGGAAGATCATCTGGGTCTTCCATCATTCTTCATTGATTCTGCAGTGCTCCCATATTCCGGGTATTATCTTTTAGTTCCTTATTTGTATTCCGGCTAAGATCCTTTTTTCTTTTGATCTAGCCAAGTGTTGTTATTTTATTCAATCGCAGTTGCTTATTTGTATTCTGGCTAAGATCCTTTGTCTGTTGATCTAGTTGAGTATTGTCATTTTATTTAGCCACATTCCGCCATTTTGTAATCCACAGAGATATCATAATACAAACTTTGCAGTCCTTTGTCACATTTATTATTTGTATGATCATTTATATGTTGTGAACCCTTGATCCTACACACACATTAGAAGTGTTTCCTAGACTAGACAAGTCAGGAACATTACACATTCTATTCAACCAAAGGTTGAAGAAGTGGCTATGTTGATGCAATATTCAATCGATCCCACTCTTCTCTTGGAGAGTGACAAGTCTAAGGAAGTGAGGTTGTTGATGCAATGTTTGGCCAATCCCACTCTTCTTTTGGTGGGTTATATGTCTTTTGACCATGTCCTTATCATTTCTAGTTATGTACCTTCTAAACAAGGGAGCATTCCACTCTCTTCGAGTACGCTCCCTCCAAGTCCTAGGGTGGTTTCATTTAATTGGAATGAGCTTGTAGATACTCGACTTCCTTCTTCTACACCCTTCTAGATAAAGGGAATTCTTTGACATATTGTAGATAAGATAACCTCTGCAAGTATTTTATCCTCCTCGACTTGGAAATATTTGGGTTTTCTCAAGCTTGTCTCAACTATCTGTGAGTTGCTAACTTTTTACAGAAGTCCTACATAAGAGCCTTGGCCTCCTCCATTATATGCTACTTAGAAAAACATCCTCCAAGTATTTTTTAAGATCTTTTCCAAATCTCTAAAAAGAGAAAAGATTTCTGAGTGAACTTGTCT
Organism: Picea sitchensis; assembly: GCA_010110895.2. Lineage (NCBI taxonomy): Eukaryota > Viridiplantae > Streptophyta > Pinopsida > Pinales > Pinaceae > Picea > Picea sitchensis. The sequence goes on along the minus strand of SNQJ01S0007842.1, from coordinate 216,813 downwards.
CTTTCACACTTGTAAATTGGATTTGAAAGGACGTCTATTTCGTGTAAGTTTAACCCTTTTTCGGACCAAGTAGACTAATTTTGAATAATGATTACTCTAGCCACTAGTGGCTAGAAGAGTTCTCCTGGGTATTTGTTTATACTTTTTCGGGCCAAGGGGACTAAATTTACAAAAAAGGACATTCTTTGGAGTTAAGGTGTAATTGCATCTCATTCTCTTGCTTGCAGTATTGAGCCTATTATTGGTGCTCTCTTTTTCATTATAATCATATCACCTCAACAGTTTGCATCATCAACCAAGCAGAGCCTTGTTTATATCCTTTGCATCTTTGGTTTTATTGTGAGGCAAGTAATAAAATGGTTAATGTTATTAACTGTCAACAAACATAGTTAGGTGTTTACCACTTTACGATGAGATAAGAAGTTATAACATCACATACAAATGAATATCGATACATGGAATTTCAAATGAAGCATACAAGAATCATACCATACCATACCATAATGCATATATCATTTGATGAGTGGGGATGAAGATGAGTTATATTAATCAAGTTAGCATGACCATACATCTAGTAGAGATAAAGAGAAACTAGGTATATATCTAAAAAATATGAGCATGTCACCTCATGCATGTAAAAACACGACACCCTTTTCGAGGGTATCCAAAAGTTTTCACCCTTAAGGGGGTAACAAAGTGCAAAAACCCTGAAGAGAAAAACACATATATAGGATCTAAAGTGGCTTAAGTTTGAACATTTCCTTCTCAAGACCATAGCTTTTGTACACAAACTATTATTCCTTAATGATATATCTCCTTATAAAAATCTTGATAATATGTATTATTGGAAATTCATTTGATGAACCATCACTAAGGAAAAAAGAGTAGTTGAATATTAAAAAAATCCAAAAATCAGCAATTGGATTTCATTTTTTGAGCATACAACAAAGATATATGGTAAATAATATTACTCTAAACCTCTTTAGATACCAAATTAAATAATAATTTATTCCAACAAAGAGACTAATGGATATTTCACTTGGAGAGTGTTGAAAGAGACAAATATATATCATTAAAATGTGGGAGTTCACCGAAAACTAAAGCCCAATTAGCCTTCCTTCTCTTTGAGCTAGAAAATTCCTTTGGTTTTATTATCACACAATATTGCACTCTATTGCAAAGCCTTAACAAGCTAAAAATATGGGTGAAATATTAAATGTGTTTAAAATCCATTTCTACATTCAAAAATGGATTTTAAACAACATAAAATAGTAATTTAGCGGGATTCCTGTCAAAAAAGCCAAAACATAAAATATCCAGAAATATCAACAAGTAAAATAAATCCATCCGTATAACTGTATATTTTGATAGTTGTTCTAAAGTACTTTATGCAATTTATAGCTATATATTTTGGTAGCAATTTATGTACAGAGGAGATTAGCTGGAAAGTTAAAAGTTCTAAAAATAAAAGTAAAATGTTGGGCCCGACAACGATTATCAAAGACATTCAATAGTTGTCTCAGCTTGAAAATAACATTCAACACTTGATCTTAGAAATATCTGAGAAAAAGGGTATTGATCATATTAATATGAAACATCATTTAAAACTTCTGGAGTCAGAATGAAACAATCTACTTTTAATTGAGGAAGCGCATTGGCGACAAAAACGAAGAGCCATCTGGATCAACTGTGGAGACAACAATACAAAGTTTTTTCACAAATTTTCGAGTCACAGAGGGAACTACAAGCACATATGGGCTCTTCAATCGGATGGCGTTGTCTCTATCACTGGACAATAAAATATTCTAGATGTGGCGCATAATCACTTTAAAAATGCCTACCGAGATAAAGGACTTACTAACATTATTGATCAGGCATCTATTACAGGTCTATATCCAAATATCATCAGTGATAGCAAGTCAGTTATTCTCTTTCCACCATATTCTAAATAGGAGATTTGGAAGTCACTCAACACCTTTAAAAAGGACAAAAGTCTCGGCCCGGATGGTTGGACAGTTGAATTCTATCTTCATTTCTTTTATTTGATCAATGACGATATTTGGGAACTAGTTGAAAATTCCATAATCAAAGGAACAGTTTCTTGAGCTCTAAACTCTACTTTTCTGACATTTATTCCAAAATCAAATCATCCCAACACTTTCGGTGATTTTAGGCCTATTTCTTTGTGCAATATCTGTTATAAGCTTATCACAAAACTTATGGCCGGCAAAATTAAGCCATTTATGTCTCGCCTTATCTCGGAGGAACAACTGGGCTTCATCAAAGGTCGACAGATACTAGATTCTATTAGATCGGCACAAGAGGTACTACACAACATAAAGAAAAATAAATTACAAACACTGATCTTAAAACTGGATCTAAAAAAAACTTTTGACTGTATCAATTGGGACTATCTCAGAATGATTTTATTGCAATCCGGTTTCGTCTTTTCTTTTACAAATTGGATCATGGGGTGTGTGACCAATGTGACTATTTCCATTTTGGTTAATGGTGAAGCTACATCCTTCTTTGCAAATGAAAGAGGCATGTGACAAGGATGTCCACTCTCCCCTCTCCTTTTCATTTTGGCCTTAGAAAGTTTGATTATTCTACTCAAGTTACATCAGCGTGATGGGATTATCACTCGGATTAAGGTTTCTAGATTGGTAAAAGTATTGCACTGATTCTTTGTGGATGATATCATCATTGCCACAAAAGCAGACCTAAGAGAATCACAAGAAATCAAATCGATCTTGAACCTCTTCTGTCGCACTTCGGGACTGCAGATAAATGAGTCAAAATCTACTTTTCACTACTCTAGTCTACTAGAGGCAGACATAGAGACTTTTAAAAAAATCTTTCCTTTTGGCTACCATGCGATCTCTCAGGGTCTAAGATATCTTGGATATCACCTCAAGCCAGATTGTTACAAAGCAGCAGATTGGAATTGGCTTCTTATAAAATTTGAACAACGTATTGCACATTGGTGCAATCGCTGGTTACTGTGGGTGGAAGATACATGCTACTAAAATCGGTGCTAGAAGGACAAGAAGTTAATTGGATGGCCCTTGTCACCATCCCTCACTCCATTTTGAATAAGATTAGACAATTGATGTTTTCTTTTCTATGGATTGGTAGCTATAAAATCATTCTCTTCATCTCTGTAGATGGGATATTATTGCAAAGCCAAAAGTGGTAGGTGTCTGGGGTCTTCGCGACCTTTCCCTCTTCAAGCAAGCCTTGGCGTCAAAAAGTCATTGGCGTGTATTAACAAGGGATGGTATTTGGCATCACATTATATTTGGAAAATACATTACTCTGTTATCACTTGCTTGTTGGCTCAGACTTCCAGTTTTATGCACATATAACGCCTCTCCGATCTGGAGATCCCTATTGAAAAGTATCACTTTCATTCATCACTGGTTATGCTGGAAACCCGGTTCGGGACATGCTATCCATATTGGCAGGGATGCGTTATTGGGTCTTGGTTCCAAGGCTTTTCTTTCTTCTGGTTTACTAGCTTCACTTATTAATTTAAAACATTGCTTCAGTTTTCAAGCACAACACATCTATGATGGTGGACTTAGTTGCACAAATTGGAAATCGAGCACTTTTTTGGGAGTCTCGTGGGAACTTGCTCAGGAATGGAAATCTTATTGCTCAACACTTAGTGGTACAAGGATTCGAATTCATGCAATGGAAGATACCCTTCAATGGATTGGTCGGGACCGCTCAAGCCTTTTGACTGTCAAGAATGTATACAATGCTATTTCTTCTACTATCTGGTTACAAAGATGCACCGGATGGAGGAGAAACTGTTGGCACTGGCCTCTTACATTAAAATTAAAAATTTTCATTTGTCTTGCTACAAATGACAAGATCTTGATAGGGGATATACTACTTCGTCGGGGATGGATGGGTCCTAATATGTGCATTCTCTGTCGCAACAATTCTGAAACTATCTCCCATATCTTTTTGGGCTGTCCATTTACAAAATCGATTTGGCATGAGATCACTATAGTCCTAAATCTCCAAAAGATGTGGACGGGCATTCATTTACATGATTGCTGGGAAAATTGGTCTCTAACGGACGCTACCTTATCCCATCTACCAGTTCTTGTCAGTTGGTTTATTTGGCTATCTCGCAATCGGGTGTTTTTTGAAAACATACCTGTCTCCATAAACATTGTTTGTTTCAGAATCTTAGCTGAGCTGAAAATAAAAAAGATGAAGAGGATTATTGCCCCTTTTTTCTTTCATCCATTTCTTCAGACGAGTGGAAATCATGCATGGTTCGATGGAGCTTCTCAAAATATTGCACTGCATTGTGGAGCGAGCGAGAAGATCCATTTATGTGATGGCTCTAGGATCACATGGACCTTCAACTGTGGAACAAGAACAAATACAAAGACAAAACTTCTTGGAGTCTGGGCCACCCTTCATTTGGCTTCTCGTCATAATATTATGGATCTTCATGTGAGGGGAGACTCCAAAACCCTCATTGACTTGCTAAACAAAAAAGGAAAACTTACTCAAACATTCACTCAGATCAATTTTTCACATATATTCAGGGAATTAAATGTGGAAAAAAATATCATCTTTAGAATGACGAACCAGAATGTCATCTTCAATGTATTACTCTCTTTTAGTTATTCTACTTGCTAGACCTTATTTTTTATATCATTCTATCTCGAAAGTATAGACCTTTTTGTCGTCATGATAGATCAACGTGGATTGGTTATTGATAGATTATATCTATCTCCCTAAGATATATGAAACCCAATCCTATTGTGTTGGACTTATTTTTGGTACAGTTCTGATATATATAGGTACAGTCATTATCCTTATTATAAAGACTCGATTTTGTATCCTTTTAGTTATTAAAAAACCAGATATAATATAGGTACAGTCATTATCCTTATTATAAAGACTCGATTTTGTATCTTTTTAGTTATTAAAAAAACAGATATAATACAAGCGAAAAAAAAATTTGGAAAAAAAAAAAGCAATTTATAGCTATATATTTTGGTAGCTTTTCGAAGTGCTTTATGCAATTTATAGCTGTGTCAACGCTATATTCATCATTTTCATGGCAAATGCTGTGACCCTATTAATAAATCAAAGATTCCTTCGTCTTATAGATTAGTATCAGCCTTAGCTACAAGGATAAACCATTTTGGGAAATGTTGTTTAAATTTTGTCTTCCGATTGACAACGCCAACGTCCTCTATCTGCACGATTGATAGCCATTTGGTAACTGGAATCAGGTTCGTTGGCTCCATTCCATCTGATTTTGACGTGTGGACAGAAAGTCAGAAGAATATAATAAATTTAGAATACTTTATCGTATGTACAGAGAAGGATATTATTAAGTAGACACGTTTCTCTCTCACACCAGAGTATATTCATGGTGCCGCTATTATTTATGTTGCACATTCCCACCACTTTGATGTAATTGTAGCCCTCGGAAATTCATTACTATGAGGATGAAATGAGAAGAGCGAGCAGAGTGGATATTATGGAGGAACAATGTCTCAAACAAATATTGATGCGAGCATTCTCTTCTGGTGGTCTAATTAAAGTCACGGCTAGAGGTCTTCTGTTATAATTAAAGTTTTGGTGAGAGGTGTGAAAACTACTCTCATCTTGTTGACGCATATTGATAAAATAATTACTTCCTATACATTCCAGTGATACTTTGCCTAAATCGTAGATGGTGGGTGTATTAAATTTCCAGGTTGACAACAACACAAAATTGTTGATAGCAGAAATGCATTGCTCAACGTTGCCTATTGTTGATAAGAGAAATGCACTCATCAACTTTGCCTGCAGCTGATTCTATTGTGTGCCCGCCGAGTCCTCACTATGGAGCTCCAGGTGGCTGTCCGAAGATTTGATTAAACAGTCTTTGGAACAATGCACGTAAGAGTCAGGCTGCACACTACACACAAAATTACATGCACAGTTGATTAAACAGTCTTTGGAACAATGCAAAATTACATGTTTAAGAGTTGATTAAACAGTCTTTGGAACAATGCACAGTTTTCACACTGTAGAGTAGCAGCTCGGTCAGGATGCACACTACACACAAAATTACATGTAGTCGTTCATCCTCCTGTATTGATCCTCTGCATTGCAGTAGTTCTGTACCAAATCTTCTAGACTTACCTCTCTGCCAACAATCCACTCCATTGGAAGCATATTCAATTCTTCCACCGCTGCCATTTTCTCATGTACCAGGCTCCCTCCAATAATCTTCTTATAGGCTCTCATGAAAATCTACCATGATATTTTTGGTTGGAGCTCTTGAACCTTACAAGCTTTTATTAGTGAGAGTTATTTCTGTTTTGACGCTTTTTTAGGGCTAAACAAAAATATATCTTCACAAAGTATATATTTTTGAATTCAATCTGTCTTAGTTGATTTCATTGTTTAAATTTTTGTATGTGTATGGGTTTGAAGTCTGCTAAAAGCGTCAGGCTTCTCCATGCAAGAAAGACAAGGTACCCAAGGTATGATTTTTTAATGGCCATGGTTGCAGAAATAGACGTTCTGAGAGATACGAAGCCCATCTATGGCACAATACCTGGAAAAAGCAGGGTGCCAAGAGAAATGGTAAACAAGGTTAGTGTTAATTTTTTTGTTCATTTTACCCACCAAAATATTTGTAATCGGATATTTTGACATCCTTTCAACCTTTCATTTTACATATAGGGTGTTTACTTTGATAGTCTGTTCCTCTTCTTTTAGAAGAAGTTGCACTGTGATCTATAATTGCAACATCTGCAGTGAATTTTTTTAGGCTTCTGAATTTGAGCATATGTATCTGTCACATGTACCGCTTTCGCTTTACCATAAGGGGTCCAATATTGCAGTCTATTTGGGTGAGTAATATTTTCCTTCTATATTCTTATATTTTCCTTCTATATTCCAATATTTTCCTTCTATTTTCCTTCTATATTCTATTTGGGTGAGTAATATTTTGCTTTGTACTTTTCTTTTATTCTTATTTTACAGCATTGAAGTTTCATAATTATATTTACTGTTTTAGGTGGATATGATTCAGCAGAAAGAGCAGCAAGAGCTTATGATGTTGCAGCTCTGAAAGTTTTTGGTTCAACTGCCCAAACAAACTTTCCAGTATGACTATGTTTCATTGAAATATTCTGTTTGAATATGAGTATATAATAAGCGCCGCTACAACCAGGATTAATATGGATTTTCTTTACAACCAGGATTAATATGGATCAACCGCTGGCAATCCCTCGTCTATACTTTTTAAACTTCCGCTGTCAGGGCTTTTGTTGGAGGTTCCAATTCCCACGAACGTTATGTATTCAACGTTAGCTTTCCCACGGAGCTTCGTTGGAATCATACAATCCTGGTTACTTAGACAAAGCCCGCAGTTCGCAGTTCCTTGAGGCCCACCATCATTTCTGTATCTCCTTCTGTCACAGTTCCTTGAAGCCCACCATCTTTTCTGTATCTCCTTCTGCCGCAGTTCCTTGATGCCCGGCATCATCTCTGTATCTTCTTCTGCCAGTTATGTTTGTAGTTTCCAGGTTCAGTTCTTTGTTTCAAATTATCGTCCAATTCAAGCAGTACTCCTTATGCTGACATCAAGCAGCCAAAAAATAGGAGGTATCTATGTTGCAACACCCTGTGGATACTTCAGCCTCAAAAATAGGAGGTATCTATGTTGCAACACGCTGTGGATACTGCAGGCTCCTTATGGTGTTAACAGTGGAATACCAAGCGTGGGCGAATGGATTCATTTGTCGGAATACCAAGACGCAGGCCGTTTAATTGTGGAATAGCCATCCACCTGCTGCAGGAAAATCATCCCAAAAAAACTGAAAACAATCACATAACCTCTCAAGTATATTATTGTAGCTGAAATGGTCCTACTGGAAGTTGAAGAGGGAGGAGGAGAACCCAGTTTTAGTGGATCTATATGATGACCATTGGCTGTTTGTACTTAGCATCAGAAATACACTCTATCAAAACAATGGATATAATGACTGGGAAATATTTTATTTGGATGCTACCATGTAATCTTGCCGCTCAGACTTCTTTCTCACTATTCAGTTCAAGCTCTGTAAAGAAGATATCACAAATGTTTCATAACTTCCTCATCAATTAATTTATTATTTTATGTTTTAAAGATATTTTAATTTGTTTTTCTGTTTTGTAAATTATATTATTATTTTATGTTTTAAATCTGTTTTAATTTGTTTTACTTTTGTAAATTATATAATTTTATGTTTTAAAGATGATTTAATTTGTTTTTGTTTTTCTATATTATTTTATGTTGTGTTTTAAAGATAATTAATTTGTTTTTCTGTTTGGTCAATTAATTAATACTAATTACTTGGTTTGATTAGATTGGTATAAACGCGACAATGAATACAAATATTTATTTGAATACTATTAAGTGGTTTTCCTCAGATTTGTCTCACTTTTCAAGTAAAAAATAGGCTTAAAAATATTTTAAATTTTAAAAAGCAATACTTAATTTTACAATTAATAATTAAATATAATATTTTATGAAATTTTATTTTCAATATTATATTTTTCTTTGGGTTTTTAACATATTAAATTGATTTTTGTATTTTGAAATACAATTTAAATAACAAAAAATTGTGAATATCTCCAATTCTAAAAAAATATATATATAAAAAATAATTAGACAACTCCTTAAAGTAATATCTAAATATTGTTTTTTCCAATACATACTTTAAAAATAATATTTACTGAAATAATATTTACTGAAATAATATTGGATTTTTAATTTATAAGGAATTAAATATATTGGATTTTTAATATACAAGGAATTAAATATTAAAGATAATTTATTTAACTATTGTCCATCATAGTGAAACATTCTTAATTTTAGTCACTTTTGGTTAATCATAGTTAATCATGGTCAAACCATATCTACATCCTCTATTATAGTTAACATTAATCAACTATTATCATCCATAGATAACTATTGCCAACCATACTTAACCAAAGTCAATCATGTTCAACGATAGCCAACATGGTCATCTATAATTAACTAGTGGAACATGGTTAATCATAGTAGAACATGGACAACCATAATTAACCATGGTTAAGCATGGTGAGCCCTACATCAACTCTACCATGCAACATAACCATCTATGAATGTAGAAATTCAACTATAGTCAACCACAGTCAAACATGGCCAGCCATAGTCAACCACATTCAAATATGGTCAATCATAGTCAACTATAGTCAAACATAGCCAACCATGGTTAACAATGGTCAAACATAGTCAACCATGGTCAAACCATCACTAACCATAGTTAAACACGATGAACCATAATCAATTGTTATCAAACATAATCAAACATGGTTAAAGATGGTCTATCATAGTCAACAATGGTTAAACATGGTGTAACATAGCCAACCATCATTAACCATAGTTAAACATGTTGAGCCATATTAAACCATAGTTAAACATAGTCAACCATAGTCAATCATTATTAATCATAGTCCAACATGGTTAACCATGTCCAACGATACCATGGTCAACCATGGTCAAACATTGTCAAACATGGTTAACTATGGTCAACAATGTCTAGTGACAATCAACCATGGTAAAAAATAGTCAACCATGGTCGATTGTAAGAAAACACAGATAATAAAAATCAACCATAATCAACCATGGTTAACCAATGTTAATAATAGTGAAGCAAAGTCAACAATCGTAAAACAAGTCAACCAAATTTAACTGTAGTCAAACTTAGTCCATGAAAGTTGATAGTAAGAAAATTCAATCAAATTAAGGATGGCCTTCAAACATGCTCAATCATACTCAACCATGGTTTCCTTCTTCAAACAATCATCAATTAAAATATTTTTAATAATAATTATTATTAAAATAAAGCTAACCCTCAACCACTTAATGTTAACAATAACAAATGTTAATGTACATACCCTACTCCCTCTAGATTTGAACTTGTAAACTATAAGAAAACACACATTCTTAATCACATAGCCCAATCAAACTATATATATTAAAATATTTCATATCATATTTATATAATTTTATAAAACATGTAATATTATAATTTAAATAATTTAATTATAAATTTAATTCTTCCTCTCTCTTTAATAGAGTTATATACCAAGTTTTATTATAATAATTTATATTTTAATAAGCAATTTCAATATTGTGATTTTTGATATATATATATATATATATATTAAAATTCAATCAATAATTTTATAAATTGTTAAATTATAAAATTACAAATGATGCATATAAAATAAAATATAATTTATAATACTAAAAATTAATATAAATTTCTTTAAATAGTAAAAATGGTTTCCCCTCATATACATAAGTTCCTCAATTTAGCAGTCAAGAAGAGATTCCCTAAACCTTAAACTTAAAGTTTCATTGTTCTTATATTTAAAAGTGGAGCTTAAATTAATCCCTCTAATTATATGACCATTATTGTTAGGAAATGAGAAACACTTCCACTATAATTCTAGCAGAGGAAGAAAGATTTAGTAAGAAAATAAATGACAATGAAAACACACAGTACCCAAAGATTTTACACTAGAAACCCAAACTGGAAAACCAACATTTCTTCAACATTTTTCTCTCTTGTTGTAATATTCCTTCTCATTAAAAGGGTACATGCCTAACCTTGGTATAAACCTAAGGCGCAATCCACATCAGACCTTATTTCTTTACACAAGAACAACCATGTAGTCAATTCAGTTTACATCTACATGACCAACCACTAAAACAATTTCTCTAAAAATTAACTTTTACAGTACTACAACAAACCTTATTTATAGGTTCCACAGTAGGAAAAACTGTAAATAAAAGGTGCTAAAAAATAGTTGCAGATCCATGCAGATCATTCGTTATGAATCTCGTGAATTTCAGGATTATGTGATAGTCAACTTTAAGACAGTTTATCAAACGATTACGAGTCGACCTTTGTTTTGTCTTTAGTCGGTTTCCATGTGCCCACTTGTTGACCTCTTGGACTTGTTGTTGATTTCTTCGACTTCTACTTTATCCGATCAAACCACCTTGACATCCTACTTTCACTATCATTCGATCCACCTCGACTAGAATTTCACTGCAAAGATATAACAACCCAAAATTCTCCCACTTGTTGTCTTTTTTGTTGAAACATAGAGATTTTTGAACTCTTGTTCATAGACCTAGGGTAGCAATTCTCATTGCCTCTTTACATCATGATAATTTTACAACACTCATAGACTTGGTCAAATATTCTGCTATGTTTTGCAACATGTCTATTATTGGTTGTGGAGCCTCATTATCTTCCTAGTTCATAGGTTTGTTTTAGTCATGTTTGGATCCCATTTCCTCACAAGTGGTTGTGGGGGGATTTCCCCCTACTATTGTTGTCAGGGGGGTCCATGGGTGGGCGACGAAAATTAATGGAGCCCCCATGGCGGGGGATTCATGTGAAGCAGCCCCAAAATAGAATTTTGGGAAAAATTGTCTTGTAAAATATTGGAATTTCGTAGTCAATCTCGACCATTCATTATAAGGTCACATATCTGACAGTAGAAGTCATGTTCAAGATTTTTTCCCTAGAATACAACCTTGTTTTATGTATGAGGAAATTGTATTGTGGTTGTGAGTGATAAAAAATATTGTATTTGAGAGAGGATCTCTTGAGAGAAGGAAGAGGAAGTTACAACAGGGGTGTTGTAGGTTGTATCCCTCCATTTTTGCTAGATAATAAAAATGACGGACCTAACAATTTATCTGGTAGACGTAGCCTACACTAGTTGAACCACGTATATCTATGTCTCTATTGTATTATGTATCTTCTACGTTTTATTTCCATTTTTTATTTTTTTTATTGCTTCGTGATTCTATTTTTCTAACAACTAGTACCAGGGCCAAATGTAACTTACAGCAAAAGAGGTTTCGTAGTTCGAGTGGGAGAAATAGAGGAAGATGAAAAGTTTAAGGTAAATAAATTTAACGACCAACACTACCATCTATGGAAGATGAAAATAGAAGATTGTTTATATTAAAACGATATATTCCTACAATTGGATGAAATAACAAATAAGTCGATGAGTATGATGGATGAAGAATGGAAGGTTCTTGATAGAAAGAAACTGGGAATGATACGGTTGTGTGTGACAATGTTAGTAGATTTCAATATTTCAAAAGAAACGACAATAGAGGATCTGATGGAGGCATTGGATAAACTATATAAAAAACCATCGATCTCAAATTAGGTATTTCTAATGAAGCGATTATTTAATATGAAGATGTTAGAAGGTGGGTTTTTTTTCAATAATTTAAATGAATTTAATATGGTTACTAATCAACTAAGTTCTATAAAAGTGGAATTTGATGATGAGTTGATGACTCTTCTAATTTTGTTCTCATTGCGAGAAAATTGGAATGGCTTGGTCATAGCTATAAGTAACTCTGTCTCTGGTTCAAACACTTTGAAATTTGATTTTGTTGTTGTTGTTATCCTTAGCAAGGAAATGTGACAGAAAAATACATGTAAAACATTGGGTAAGGTGTTGACCATGGAGAACATAGGAAGACTAAAAGATAGAGGAAAGAGCTCAGGGAACTGCAAGAATTCTATGAAGGGAAGATCCAAATACACACTAGGAAAGATAGAGCATTGTAATTGTGGGAATAACTGATATCTAAAGAAAAACTATAGAGCTCAAAAAAAAAAGATATGGATAACAAGAGAAAAATCAGAAAGCAAATGTAACAGATATTGTGTTACAAGATTTTTGATTATTTCTTTAGATAATGTCACTGAATCTTGGGTAGTACATTCATGAGCTTCATTTCATGCCACTCCCCATAGGAAATATTTTCATTATGTTCAAGGTGATTTTGCATAGGTTTGTTTGGGTGATGATGAACCATGTCAAATTGTTGGAGTAGGTAAGCTAAAAATAAAGAAAAATAATGGAAACCAATGGTTACTAAAAGAGGTGAAACATATACTAGATCTGGGACGAAATATAATTTCAATAGGGAAGTTAGCAAGTGAAGGTAGTATATCTATATTTACAGATAATGAGTGGAAGGTCACTAAAGGATCAACGGTAATGACGAAAGGGGAGAATGCAGTTACATTAAATTTATGTATTGTTAATGGTGACTTTTCTATCTCTTTAACTTCTATAGGAGTGGATACAACACTGTGGCATCATAGGCTTGGACACATGAGTGAGAAGGGGATGCATATACTTCACAAAAACAATTTGTTGTCAGATCTTAAACAAGTTGATTTCGATTTCTGTGAGCACTGTGTTTATGGAAAAAATAAGAGAAACATATTTATTAGAGTCGAAAAATAAAATAAGAGTGAAAAGTTGGAGCTTGTGTATAGAGATGTATGGGGACCAACTCAAGTATCATCTCTTGGTGACTCTCATTATTATGTTAATTTTATTGATGATGCAACTAGAAAAGCTTGGATTTATTGCATTCGACAAAAATGTGATGTTTTTTATACTTTTTAGAAATGGTTGAGAATGACAGAGGAAAGAGGTTGACATGTCTGATATCATACAATGGAGGCAATAAAGAGTTTGATGATTATTTTTCATACCATTTGATTAGTAGAGAGAAGTTAGTTCCAGGAACACCACAAGAAAATGTTGTGTCAGAAATGATGAATAGGATAATCATGGAACATGCAAGGAGTATAAAATTGCATGCTAGATTTTCCTTATAGTTCTGGGAAAATGTTGTAAATATTGTTGTTTACTTAATAAACAAAGGACCTTCAAGCTCTTTGGATGGTGAAATTCTAGATGAGGGATGGACAAGTAAAAATGTAAACTATTCATTTCTGAATACTTTCAGTTGTGAAACATTTGTCCATATTGATAAAGAAATTAGAACAAAGCTTAAAGAAAAATCCAAGAAGTGTAACTTTATTGGATAGAGTTTTAATAATTTTGGTTATCACTTATGAGATTACGAAAAATCACAAAATAATTAGGAGTAGAGATGTCATATTCAATGAAAAATTCATGTACAAAGATCAATTGCAGGGAAAGAAACAAGAAAAAGAAAAACTAGAATACACACTTATGAAATCATTGAAAATTAAATTCCAAAGGTACCAACAAATCAAAATGTATAACAAGAGGAGCAACATGTACCTCAAACTCCTGCAAGTGTTGTTAGAAGATTGATGAGGTTAAGTAGACCCCTAAACAATAATATATTTCATTGTATTATTTCTTGTTGACTCGAACTCGAAATTTATGAAGAGGAAATGCATGTAGACATTAAAAATAAGTGGGAGCAAGGAATGAAAAGGAAATGGATTCCTTGGTAAATAAACAGAGGTGAGACTTGGTTCAGTTACCCACAGGAAAAAGAGTATTGCAAAATAAATGGGTTTACAGGTTGAAGGAAGAAGATGGAGATAAAAAGAGGTACAAGGCTAGACTTTTGTAAAGGGTTTTGCGCAAAATAAAGGTATATATTTTGATGAAATATTTTCTCTTGTTGTTAAAATCACTTCAATTATTAAGTCTTGTGGCAGTAGAAGATTTGCATCTTGAACAGTTAAATGTAAAAAACAACTTTTCTCCATAGATATTTGGAGGAAGAGATTTATATGCAACATAGGGGTACTAGGTCAAATGAAAAGATAATTTGGTATGCACTTTGAAGAATAGTTTGTATGACCTAAATCAAGCTCCTAGATAGTGGTATTTGAAGTTTAAGAGGTTTATGACATAACTAACTTATAGTAGATGTCATTTTGATTATTGTGTTTGTTTTAATATGATAGAAAATGGAAGCTATATTATCTTGCTATTGTATGTAGAAGACATACTTGTTGCAAGATCTAACATGCAGGATATCAATGTGCTAAAAAAAATTTAGCTAATTCATTTGCCAATAAAGCGTGGTGAACTCTATAAAAAATGAAAAATTAAAACCCTGTTTTTATGCTATATGGATTTTGTTATTAAGCATATAATATTATTGTTATGGAAGACTTCAAGATAATAAGGCGTGGTGAACACTATGAAGAATGAAAAATTAAAACCCATCTTTATTTCCCTCATTCGTAGATTATGGAGACTGTTAAATTTTACAAATATGTTCCTGCTTTTATTAGCATTGAAATACATGGATCCTTTCCCTTCTGGTAATTATATTACACTCTCCAATGCGCTCTAATCTTATATTTGGACGTATCCATTGTTTTATCTTCTGCTTTATTGAAATAATATGTATACTAGCACAGTGACTTGGGGCTGGAGAATGTCGAAAGGTAAATACATCTCACGAAGATTAACGTGAAGTGATTCAAATTTACAGGTGGTAAATAACGGGTTATCAATTTTACAGATAGTAAATAAGGTGAGGCATTTTACATACTCCATTCCTAATCACATACTCCATTGCTAATTACATAAACATGTCAATCAATTATACAAGATAGTAAATTTTTATATAAAAATAAGGAAGATAATATTTTAAATCAGAACCCTCTATTTAATATGACGACTAAGAATATTCTATCTACATTTGATCTTGTCTATAAAAACTAACTCTTAAATTTAAAGACATCGACATTAATGTTAAAAAATATGTTTTTCATTAAAACAACAGGATATTTGATTGCTAAATAAGCATCGATGGAAAATCCTCCCAAGAAAACTAAAAAAAATCACATATATTATTGTAATTGAAACGGTCCTACTAGAAGTTGACGAGGAAGGAGGAAAACCATTGGCTATTTGTTAAATACAGTCTATCAAAACCTTGGATATAATGAGTGGGAAATATTTATTTGGATGGTACCATGTAATCTTCCTGCTCAAACTTCATATTCAGGCTGTGTGAAGAAGATATTACAAATGTTTCATAACTTCATCATGATCCATGAATTTATTATTTTATATTTTAAAGATCATTTTATTTGTTTTTATGTGTTATAAATTATATTATTTTATATTTTGTAAATTAAATTAAATTATTTTATGTTTGAAAAATGATTTGATTTGTTTTTCTGTTTTGTTAATTAATTAATACCAATAACTTGGTTAGATTGGTATAAACCCTAGCGACAATAAACAAAAAAATTTACCTGAATCCCATCGGGTAGTTTTTTCCTCAGACTTGTTGCTCACTTTTCAACTCAATAAACAATTTCGGCAAAAATATATTACAACGTTTCTAACTTCATCGTCAATGATACTTTCTTTTCCCATGTTAAATAAATACCTAAACACAATATTTTGTAAAACTTCATCTTAAGTGCTATTTTCTTTATTTTCCCACGTTAAAGTAATATCTAAATATTGTTTTTTCCAATCTATATTTTAGAGGTAATATTTCCATTACTGAAATAATATTGGATTTTTAATTTATAAGAAATTAAATATATTAGTTATTTTTTAATGTACAAGGAATTAAATATTAAAGATAAATTTTTAAGTATTGTTAACATAGTGAAACATTTTTAATTTTAATTATTTTTGGTCAATTATAATTAATTATAGTGAAACTATATCTACATCTTCTACTATAGTTATTATTAATCAACTATTATCATCCATCCATAGTCAATCATTGCCAACCATATTTAACTAAAGTTAACCATGTTCAGCACAATCAACATGGTCATCCATAATTGACTAGTCAAACATGATTAACCATAGTAGAACAAGGACAAACATAATTAACCATAGTCAAGCACGACGAATCAACCATAGGGAACCAAAGTCAACCATATTCAAACATGGTCAATAATAGTCAAACATAGCCAACCATAGTTAACAATGGTCAAACATAATCAACCATGGTCAAACCATCATTAACCATAGTTAAACATGGTAAACTATAGTCAACCATTATCAAACATAATCAACTATGGTTAAATATGATCTACCATAGTCAACCATGGTTAAACATGGTCTAACATAGCCAACCATCATTAACCATAGTTAAACATGTTGGGCCATATTAAAACATAGTTAAACAATGTCAATCATAGTCAATCATTATTAATGATGGTCCAACATGGTTAACCATGTCCAACCATACCATGGTCAACCATGGCCAAATATAGTCAACCATGGTCAAACATTGTCAATCATATTCAAGCATGGTTAACTATGGTCAACAATGTCTAATCATAGTCAACCATGGTCAATTCTAAGAGAACATGGATAAGAAAAGTCAACCATAATCAACCAAGGTCAATAATATTGAAACAAATTCAACCATAATAAAACAAGTCAATTATACTAATAATGATTAAGTGGGAGGTGTAAATACCCTACCCTAGATTTGAACTTGTAAACAAGTACAAGAAAACACATGTTTTTAACCACCAAACCCAATCAAACTATATATATTATAATATTTCATGTCATAATTATATAAATTTATGAAATTATACTAGTATAATATATTAGTATAATATATTATTATAAATAATTTAGTTATAAATTTATTATTCATATGTTTAATATTATAATATTTCATGTCATAATTATATAAAATTATAAAACTTGTACTAGTATAATATACTATTATAAAAAAATTAACTATAAATTTCTTATTCCATATGCTTAATAGAGTTCTACATTAAGTTTTATTATAATAATTTATTAATAGTGTGATTTTTATTATTATAATATCAACTATATATAATCTATACATTAAAATTTCATTAATAATTTTATAAATTATTAAAATTTCATTAATAATTTTATAAATTATTATATTATAAAACTACATATAATATAAAATATAATTTATATTAATTAAAGTTAATATAAACTTTTTCAAACATTTTGTTGCTTTAAAAACTTTAGGAAGATAAACCATGTAAATCTACATTCTCAAATTTTTAAACATAGTAAAAATTGATAAATGGAAATATTTCATTAAAGCTAAAATAGTAGTAATATTATAATACCTAATAGTATTTACATTTATAATTATAAATTATACATATTTATTATATGAAATATAAAATATCAATTATAATAATTGCCATCAATAGAGAAGTTAATACATTTTTTTAAATGAGTAAAATGGTTTCTCGAGATTCCCTAAACTTTTCAATGAGAGCCTTATTTTTCGATATTTAAAAGTGAGTTTAAAATTAATTCTTCTAATTATAGTATTATTATGATTATCCTCATCTTAGTTAAATTATATAAAAATATTTTTGGAAAAAGATGAACACATGGATTGAAAGTCAGGGAAAAAGAGATAAAGGACAAGACATATTTAAAGCCTATTATTAGACCATCGTGTTATATTCACGATCATTACTGAAGTTATGCTTATTAATAAAATGAATCTCGTTTTTTTATTTTATTTTAGAAAAAAATTGACACAATGCTCAGGACTAACCTTTGGAATATGTTAGAAGAGCTAAGGTTCCTTTGAGGTTGAGAGTTGTTGTAGTAAGGCTATATGAGAGTGTTATTTCTAAGTTTAGGACAATTGAAGGATGGTGAGAAGAAATTAATTGTAATGTAGGGTGAAGCAAGGCTTTCCCTCTCCCCTACCCTCTTCAGAATGTACATTTATAAGTTGCAATATTGGTTGGAAGATGTTGGTTGTACTCACCCAACTCTCACTAAGTATAACCATCATCCTTCTTCTACACGTTGATGATATTCTTCTTATGGGAAAGAGTCCTTATGACCTTAGTAAGCATCTAATAATTATTGAAATGACTTATGCTCTAGTATTGGTATGACTATGAGCACTAAGAGAATGAAAGTTATGATAATAAAAGCCGAAAACATAACCTATGACACTTTTGTTTGTGACAACAATATCTTGGAGAAGTTCTTCATACAAATATCTTGGAATTCATAGTCATCACAAGCTCAATTGGAACAGTGTTGAGAAAATGATAAATGGAGGAGGGAAAACTTAATATGGTTTTGAAAACAAGTGTAAATTATCATACCTTTGGTTGGGGGATAATAAAAAACTTTTGTTTGATACACGGAAAATTTTAGATGCTAAATTTCTCCCATGGGCTAATTTCCATACTTTTCCTTGAAAAGGATTTGCCAATTATTTCTAAAAACATTTCACTGAAATTCGATAGGATAAAATTATATTCCGTTAAAATACATTAATATTTTATAAGAAATATATAAAATATTTTGAAATTTGTTATTTTAAAAATATCATAAAGAGGCTACTATAGTTTGCATAATAAAGACTAGTAAGATTCTAGCGTTTCTACACAATTTAAGATAGAATTTTTCATCCTTAAAATTTTTCCTTCTTTGACATTCTCGTCACTTCTATTATCTTATATGGATGTGAATTTTGGGGATGAAATATAACAAGAGAATATTAGAGAAGGATAGAGCAGATCCAAAATAATATTATAACTTATAATACTAGAAAATTAAGTGAAATACACCCTATCCTATCTTCATAGAAACAAGCCTTTCCTTCATTGAGTGCACAACCATGATTAGATTTTGCAATGTACAAGGACCACGATAAACAACATGTGGATGAAAGAGGCTCTTCAAAATTTTCAAACTCCATCACAACCACCATCGACTCAAGTGATGGTGGAATCAAGATACCAAGTATTAGATAAATCATTGGGGAATAAATGAATATGTCATTCTGCAAAATATCGATATTATTAAAATATTATTAAATATAAATTTCAAGAGAATTTATGGTGTAATAAATAATTATAAGATAAAGTAAACTAAGATACTACAAGGAGGAGGTCAAACCTAATTTAGAAGATCAAAGTATCTCTCAATCTCACTAGTGCAAGAGAAAATCAACATTGCTAAAATGTGAGACCAACTCCCACAAAATACATAGTGAAACTTAGAATTGAGAAATTCCAAAACACCATGGGATGCAAGAATATGTGATCGTTTTGAAACTAATAGGGTTGAACATGAAAATCCCTTTACGCTAGAGTTCCTTGGTTATACTCAAATTAGATCACAATTTAAAATTATTTTCTACAATACTGACCTTCCTAACCTCCTAAGTCAACAAAACTATGGTGATATTGGAACACTCCTCTCAATGTTTTTTCAGCGTACATATAATATTCTAAATAAATCTAAGTAATATCTTACTAACTCTTGGATCCTGATGAATACAATCTTGGTTTCAATGGACATTAGTCATTGGCACCATCATCGTAATGGTTGTACTAATATTATCAGCTTTACATTTATAATATGTTATGGATACAATCATATATAGATAATGATAAAGTGAGTTTTATTTTTATAATATTTATGAAAAAATATTATAGAAATATATTCTATATTAATAATAATTGTATTTTTTTAACAAAAATGGGTAATTTTGTATTATAAAAGATGGGTTGTAGGAGTGTTGAAATGACTCATATCAAAAAAAAATCCCAAGGTGAAAAGAGATATTTAACACAACTTAATGGGAGAGCATACTTATATTCTTTATGACTATTGCTTCAGTTACAAAAAAATTCCCAAACTTCCATGAGTAGACCGAGCATAGAACAGCAAAAACAAGTTTACATTACATGTAACCTAGATTAGTTTAGTTTCAGAGTTGTATCCACCTCTTCCTGAGGTTCCAACTGATCCTAGATAGGCAATGGACTGAAATTCTAGTGGTTTCCGTACATGAAAGAAAATTATTTCCCTTTTAACCGATGGTTGTCCTCACGTATCTGACTCATGAAAATCTTGAGACCTATCTCCAACTCTTACAATCTCCTTCCTGCACACAAGGAGACAAACGAATATTTATCTAGTATTCTTCTATTGTTAGTAAAATCAAATCTACTAGATATATCTGATCCATGCAAATGTATAAGACCATATCTAAACATTTTGTGAATCGTATACAAACATATTTAGCGGAAATCCAATGATCTATTAATGAAATATGAAATACATCAATTATCATACCTTGGATGTAAAAGCATTCCCATTTTTAGAATAGACCAATGGTGAGAAACCCCCACTCTTCCTTTAATGTTTTTGGCTTTTGGGTGTTTCCTTCATGGTTTATAATATAAGAGAGATAAAAGTATACTCAATATTAGTTGTCATTGTTATCCCAAAAAAAAAATATTTAAAGGTATATAATAGTTATGTCTTTCATGTCCCTTTAATGAGCTTGAAAATGAATAAAAGTATATTCATCTAGAGAGAACGAGTGGCTTAAAAATATGATCCTATGTTCCAAGTGCATGGAACCCAAATACAAGAAGAATTAATGCAACTTCATTGTTGGATGAGTAGAGACCCTCTTAGTAGTTGTTTTTCTTTATGGGTAGGTGGATGCAAAACATGGGCAAAATAATGCAAGAGGGGGATGGTCAAGGCTATTGCAATGGCGGTAAGAGATCTGGGAAAAGAATAATGCAACAACAAGATGTATGACCCAAGAAGCAAAGGCATATGAAAACATTAGCAACAATAAAAAAAATTGGAACCCCCATGGGATATGGCTATAATATAAATGAACAAAGAGGAATGAGTCTCAACATCAATTCATGGCAGGACTAAAGGGTTCGGAGGATAGAACAAGTGATATTAGCAGTACTAACTAGAGGGTGCCCATGGAGGGTAGGAACTAATGTACAATTTATTGTTTATCTTACCACTTCAACCCAACTTGCAGACAGTTAGCTCAAAATAAAATCACTTTATCTACTAAATGAAAAGTTGAGTAATCAACTAAACATCTAGTGGTATAAATAAGGAGACCAGAATATTGTGCACCAGACACCAATTTTTTCAAGTAGAAACCCTTAGAAAAACCTTGAAGGGAAAATAAGTATTTAGATGATTTTATTAAGGACAAATCAAGGATACTGTAATAGAGAAAATGGCCCGCTAAGAGAATATACACTAAAGACAAACCTGAAAATGCTTTTGATGCTCCATAACCTTGTACCAGCATGCTTTTCAAGGTGTACACAATTTCAACTTTAGAAAGGGTCAATGGGTACATCTTGTGACTATCTCCACTGAAACTTGTGTACATGTATGGAAATATTGTATAGTAGCTTATGTATGACACTACACTTTCCCTTGTCTTCTATTTGTAAAAACCCACTTGTGGCTACCTCTTCTTTGTATTCTCCTTGAATTGTATGATATCTAGATGGAATTTCTTCTCCACCTATCTAAGATCTTAAATCCTAGTTCTTCATGTTTCCAGCCCTCTCTGCATCAACACTTGGACAAAATCCCTTCACCCAACTTGTGAGATCTCCTCACTCATGTAGAAAAAGTCATTTTCTTCTACACTCTCTACACTAGAAACATTCCTTCTTTTCTATCCCAGAACTGGGCATCTCACCAAAGTCCCAACCTTGATATCTCACCAAAGTCTTTGTTTCGCCTCCCTCAACACAATTATCTTCCTCCTACACTCTAACCTTTTGTTTTATAATTATGAGTTATAATGTGAACCTAATATCCGAAGTGATTGATGGTTGATATTACTTCTCATACTCACTAAATATATACTTGCTTAGATTACATGCTAATTAATTTTAACACTTTCATAAATAACTCAATTAACTAATAAAAAAGTTTACTTTAATTATAACTTTTAATTAGTAAATTACTAAAATAGAAGGATTTGGACAACTTCCACATGCTAGACACCAAGATCATGTGTAAGTACCTATCTTATGATATAAATAACAATACTCCCTCTTAGAGAGGCAGATTCCCTCCTTACACAGTTCAACTCATTTTTCTTTATCAGATCTGTTGCCAATGCTACTCTTCAATCTACATGATTGGCTTCTCCCTCTAACATGAAATTTAACCTTGCCATATTGCTTAGACCTCTCTATGATGAATCTTCTTTAATCGTGCTCCTAGAAGCCTCCTTCCTAAGCATCCTACATGTCCATCTCACACCATGACTCCTTCTCGATAGAATTATAAGGATGATCCTTCCCACTTGAACCAACAACAGAGTTGACTCATAGGTTCTCAACCTTCTGTGCTATGTGCTCCATGTCCTATGCCAATTTTCTTCTATCCATTTCTTACATAGTCTATCCCTTTATCCTATACAAGTTACTCTCTAACTTTCATTGAAATTATTAATCTAAGATATATCCTATGGGATTGATCAGTGCTTTTACATCCTAGAACACTATGTCAAATGCCTTCTTCTCAATCACTGAGACTAATATCATCCTCCTCTTGCATTCTGGTGCCCATAACACATTTTCACTCTCAATGTCCTCCCACTCCATCCAGAATGACACTATCCCATATCGGTTCACTAGATACTTGGTCCCCATACCAAGTATATATATGAATTTTGAGTGGAGACTCTATGAATCTCGAACAACTCTTATTGTTGAGTCCATTTTGTGCTTCCATAAACCATACTTTTACCTCTTTATTGCCATTTTTCCTTCATTTATTCACATTTCCCATGAAATAGCCTATCCAAGGTATATTTGTCATCCTTTAACTTCAGAATTGAATTTTCAAAATTTTTGCATTAAAATTGGAAATTGCTTGAGAGCCCTTGATTTGACCAAATCCATTAAAAGCTCCGTCGTTGTGTACTTGCAGGACACCTGGGAGAAATCAAACACATGGGTTGAGTTCCCAGATGTACAAGGATGGTGAATAAACTATCCAGTTAATCACATTATTACTAGATACTTGATCCTTGTTGGTCAAGCAAGGGGCCACTTTAGCAGAAATTTCCCTGTTTCAGCATTAAATCTTAGACAGTTTTGATTTCGTGGGATTTTGACCATGTTTTTGAGGATCTAGAGGAGGCATTCGACCCTCCTAGGATACTGTGGATTCACTTATGATATTTAGGAGACATTTTATCATTTATGGTTTTAAACTCTTGTATAAAATACTCTTAAGTTTAAACTAGTAAAGGAACCTTTTGGATGAATGAAGAAACTTGAAATTTACTTTTGAAGATCAGATCTGTGTTTTGTTCATTTGAATGCTTATGGTGATTTGAATGCTCTTGGAGTCTTTTAAGTAGGCCCAGGAGTTAACCAAAGTGTACCAGGGGAGCATTGGAGGGCCCCCATTGCTAACTAGTACACTCTTTCCTTGTGTTATTTTTCAAGTACATGTTTTCTTGTTTTGCTGTAGATGGGTTTTATCTTGCTGTAGGTAAATGAATTTCATAGTTCAGTTACATGCTTAGTGTTTTCAAGACTAACTCATCATTGTGAATGGATTCTTGAATGAGAACTCAATGAGCAGTTAGACTTTAAGCATTAAGATAGTTTTGAATCCTTTTGAGTTATTTTATGCTTCCAGTATTTTGATTTGATTTGATGTTAATGAATGAATGAAGAAGACAATAGTCATCTCTTGAATAAGAGTTTTGTTCTTCTACCAACATTTGATAGGTCTTAAACTTTCTTTTTGAATGCTTACTATTTTCACTCTTCAGAAAAGTAAAGTGTTGATCAACATTATGGCAGGGGACTATGAAGATGACTTCTGAATGGAAGCTTAGTTTCTCTTTCACATTCATCCTTAGAATAGGTTTTATTCTTACTGTTTTTTACCATTTAGGAAAACAAAGTGATGATTAATGTTATAGGGACTATGAAGATGACTTATGAATAGAAGCTTAGTGTCTCTTGCACAGTCAGCCTTAGAGCAGATCTTTGGTTTATCTCCATAAAGATAAAACTATCTCTAAAATCCATATACTTTGGACATGCCTCTAAGTCTTACAAACACCGGATTGATAATAAATGTACTCTAATTTACTTAGGTAGATTTGGAGCTCAACATTTTGGCGCCGTTCTTAGGGGAGGGCATATTTAGAGATATAAAAAAACACATATTCTCAAAAAAAAAAAAAAAAAAAACACAGAGTGAAGTGATTTTTAAATTATGTTTCTTTTATGTCTAAACTTAGGGATGATAAGGCAGATTTTCAAGGCAAACTAACCACTCAAAAAAAATATAAAACAAAATAAAA
The DNA here is from genome assembly GCA_010110895.2 of Picea sitchensis. Taxonomy (NCBI): domain Eukaryota; kingdom Viridiplantae; phylum Streptophyta; class Pinopsida; order Pinales; family Pinaceae; genus Picea; species Picea sitchensis. Next base: position 191,810 of record SNQJ01S0007842.1, on the reverse strand, counting down.
TAAATAAAAATTGAAACTCACAAACTACTAATCCATTTGCAAAACAAGATCTAAAAAAACATGATGTTAAAGAGAAGTCCCATTTAGAAGGAGGGGTATGCCACCACAGGATATTCCTAAATCCATCCACAATTCCAGAATTATCACTAGGGATGAATCTTCATTTCAAAATTTAGAAGAAGTACAAAGCATCCACGAAGAGGATCCACAAGAAGAGAAACTAGAAGATTCTTCTAGTTATCTTTCTAAGAAAATCAATGAGTCATGGATGACATGCAATGAAGATCAAAACATTAGAGCCATAAATTGAATAATTTCTAGCATGTATAACACAAGATCCCTTGTGCATTCAAGATTTTTGAACAAGTACCAGAAGAGCTTTGTGATATGACAATTAAGGAGAGCAAAAACAGACAAAGATCATTTCAAATTTTGGTTTCAACTAGTCATTAGGATACAACACCACTCCCCTTTTCAACATTATTTGGCATCAAATCTTTATGATCAACTAACTTTTCATGTTCAAGCATTCATTAAAATATATTTTTCAAACTTGGATGTGAGTTTACTTATGATCTTGTTATGCAAATGGATGCATTGGAAATTCTCTTATACTTGAGAGAATAACTTGTTTTATAAAATGAGGTAGGATAGAATAGAATAAATAAATAAATGGGTGAATAAGTTCACAATAAAACCTCTTTTTTCAAACTTTTATGAATAATTCCTCAAATCATTCTTCAATACTCATTTAGAAGGTTTTCATGGCAAAATGTAGTAAGAACATTCCTATTTTGGGTAACCATATATGATCATTTTGGAATAATGTTTTTTAAACAGAGATATCTCTTGAGATCTAGTTTTTAAATCATTTTAGATTTTCAATTTGGATCAAAACTCAAAAGTTATGATCAAAACAAAGCAGGGCTCAGAGTAGATTTTGAGGAATGAGTGCTTTGTACTTGACTTGAGGGGTCTAATGGAAAAATTTTAACCTGATACTTATAGAGAATATAGACCTTGGAATCTAGTTTCCAAATCAATTTTAATCACCTCAATCCGACATCATATGCAAAATTTATATAAAATACTAACTACTTGTCGAAAATCTGCATGTTGGCAATTCTAGGTCTTGAGTGTTCATTGACATATTTCACATATCAAAGCTTCTTCTTTTAAAAACCTGTTTATATTGGGAGGAAATACATAGTCAAGAAAAAATCTGCATGTTGGCAATTCTAGGTCTTGACTGATCATTGACATATTTCACATATCAAAAATTCTTCTTTTAAAAACCTGTTTATATGGGAAATACATATTCAAGTCTAGATCAATACACAATTTGAATCATCCCATTTAGAGGTCAAATGAAAAAGTTATGCCACATTTAGTGATTGCTTGTCTTAAAATCAGCACACTGAAACTCTGCCTCCTAGGTCTGTTCATTAGACATTTTGTGATATCAAACCAAAGTATTTTAAAAACCTGTTTCTACGGGGTATATAAAAATGAATCTACTTTAATCTCCAAGTGGAATTACATCGATCCAATCTTTAACGAAAAAGTTACACTCTAAATAGTGACTGTTGGTCTAGAAAAACATTCACAAGCAGCTCTATCAAACATGGTACTCTTAACCATTTTTAGCATATCATTTTAAATGATTTTAAAAACCTGTTTATACTGGAAGTAACCATATGAATTCACTTTAACTTGGCTTTGGAATCACTCTAATTGGACATAAAATGAAGATTTTGTGAACAAAATACCGCTAGTAGGTCTAGGTTGGCCACCATTCCTTAAAGGGGTAAACAAATGCATTTTATTTGGATATATTCTTTGGACTTGTTTTCCAAGCATTGCTTACATATTTATTGGAAGAAGAGAGACTGTACACCTCTCTTCCTCCTTCATCTAATATTGTATTGCAGGCAAGTGTTATGTTTTTGCAGGTCCTAGGAAGATTTAAGGGGTGAAC